>BCLG01000414.1:188369-206470 GCA_001602295.1 Zoysia matrella | reverse complement strand
GAGCTCCCTGCAGATTTTGGGGTTTGCCCCACTTTTAACATTTCAGATTTGAAGCTTTACATGGGAGAAGATGACGACTTTGAGTCGAGGACGACTCAAATGCAAGAAGGGGAGGATGATGAGGACATCACTTCCACAGACACAACCAAACCAATTGCACAAGAAGGACCCATGACACGAGCTCGAGCGCGTCAACTTAATTATCAGGTCAAGTCATTTCTCACTGTCTATAGTAGTTCTTCTTAGAATGGGATACTACTAAATCCTTGTGGTGATTTTGTTATGATTAGGAACATGGGAGGAGCACCAGGACCCAAAAGTAGGATCGGACCATTAATCAGGGCTGGATTGTTTCGGTCATAACTTTTCACTCCGGATGTTGTTGAAGGCAAATGAGTACTCATAGGAAAGATCTCAAAGTCTACTTTCAGATGGGTCCAATCTCAGCTTCAAACTCCTCTAGACGTGATCAGAATCGTCAGAAAGGCGTTCGGACCTCCAGTCATGGGCTGAGGCCCATTGTATCCAGTTTAGCCCATTAGAGGCCCTCTCTAAGTTAGGGTTTGAGTCCCCCCACGCCTCCAGGACGTCTTCCCACTATATAAACCTGTGGTAGCCGTCATTTGAGGGTGGGTTTTGTTCAGATGCAAGTTTAGCCTTAGCTACTTCCTTGTAAACGCGTGTGTCGACGAGACCACCTGATTTGCTTGATTCAGAACCCCAATTTTGTGATTATATCCAGATCTGTGAGTTGTCTACCTGTTCATCTTGTTCTTGCTTGTTCTCGATTGCTCGCAGGTTCAGGGTTGTTCTTGGCACAGCAAGAACAACAACAAATCGGAGCCGGTGTTCCTGTTGCTAAGGCGCAGCAACCCTGTTGGTTGTTGTAGTCGGACAGCCAACGTCGAATCCACCCCAAATCGAAGCTATCCTCCTCTCATCGAAAGATCGGGATCAGCCCCTGCCATACCACCCTGTTTTGAAAATGAGCTTTGCTCTTCTGGGCACTGGGCACTCTCATGGTTCGCGAGAAGGGAAAAGGACTAATCTTTTGTTACATCTGGCACGAGATGAAAAAGATAGAGCTTCGTCTATCGATGAACAGCAGATTAATGGAACTCTTGGCATTGCTTTGTTCTTCTCTCCTTTCCTATCAGCGAGTTCCCATCCTTTTGTTCGAAATTTCTTCGTTCGTACCGAACCGCTTGGAGAATCAAATCCTGTTCCACAAGATCCTATATCAGTTGTACATCCTCCATGCATTTATGCCGGAGACGTCGCCAGTGCTATGGGCTTTGGGTTTTGTAGATCAAAAGTGATGAATGAGATTGTGGCACTCCACTCGCCGCCAATGCGGAGGGATGTCGCTGAAAAGAATGGAACACTGCTTCGCTCTGCTGGATGCCAGTGTTTGAGATTTCCCTTTATAGACAAGTGTGGTGTTTATTTAGTTCTTTGGTGAGCACACTTGATGTCTAGAAATAATTCTTTGGTTCTGCGATTCTTTGAGGTCACCGGACACTCCGGCGCCTACACCGGACAGTTCGATGATTGTATCTTTTGAACCAAGTGACCTACAGATTTGGACTGTCATCAGACATTTCGTCGGGTTCACCCGACAGTCCGGTGATTGGAAAATGAAGCGGTTGCTTCTCTAGAATCAGAATTCTCTGGACACCAGACCGTCCGGACTTTAATAGTCGCCGAACAAATTTTGAGGACCGGACAGTCCAGTGTTTGGCGATTTCGGCGAGATCTCGGCCGTTCCTTTGATTTTATTTATTCTTGGCCGTCGATCTGTTTTAAAACTATCTGCACGAGCGTGTTCACGTCCTTTCCAACACTCATGCGTTTCCAACCGCCGCTCGCCATGCGCCTGCCTCCGATTGCCATTGCCGCTGCAGCTTGCTGCACCGCCACATCCATGCTCTGCTACTCCAGCCGCTGCCTGTGCTAGTGCCGCCGTCTCTTGCACTTGATGCCCTTCACGCGCGTGCCGCCCCGCTCGCCCTGGCGTGCCCTAGCACCTCCGCCGCCCTAGCCCTCGTCGTGCATCACCCCGTCGTGCTGCCTTGCCGCCGCCTGCTTCGCACTGCTCGCCGCCAGTCCAGAGCGCACCGTCGTGCCTGCTTAGCCTCGCCGTGTTCTTCCTAGCTGTCACCCGTGCATTCCACCAAAACCCTCATGGGGTTTTAGTTTTGTAGTGATCGGTAGTCTTTTCGGTGAGTTCTTTAGCAGTTTTCGGCACTTCTTCTGCGGGGTATTGTGCTCTATCACTTTCATTTCATAGGAAATGCCCCGCATGCCTTATTTGTTACTACATCCATCCCAAAATGTAACCATTTCTTGTTTTGGTCAAAGTCAATCTTGTTCCACTTTGACTAATAATATCTAGAAAATTAAAAATAATTCCATATTAAAAATAATATAATATGAAAGTTTATTTCATGATAAATCTAGTAATATAATTTGTATGCAATAAAACTTCATAAGTTCTTCATTATTAATGGTCAAAGTGGAAGAAGATTGACTTTGACCAAAGCTAAAAATGCTTACATTTTGGGACAGAGGGAGTAATTAATTGCAAAAATTGGTATAAATTGCTTAAATGTCTCAACTTTTATTGCCAATTGATGTGACTAATTGAAAAATTTCCGTACTTAGTGCCATATTGAGCTCATCTCTTGCATATTTTGATATGGCATTGAGTCTCCTGTTGCTAGTGTCACAATTTGGATGCATTGCTATTATATAAATTGTGGCATTAGTCTGTCGATATCACCGTTGCTCTTATTTGCTTTTAATTGATTGGTGATATGTCCTTGATTCCACCGCCAGGACTTCATTTAGAGTTGCTCATCTTTTGTGCTTACAACCTATTTTATTCCTACATCGTGCAGTGACAGTTGGACAGCGGGTCAAGTCAAGACAGAGTCAGCGGCAGTGCAAAGCTCTTAGTCAGTCCAGATCTTTCTTGGACGGTTAAGAGCCAAGCTCTTAATCCTATCTTGTTGTGTCAACCGGTCAATTGTTCTAGCTGTTGATCGTTCAAACAGTTGACAGTATGGGCAGGCAGTTGAGCCAGAGAAGAAGAAAAAGAAGCAGAGGACATGTACCTTGAGTGGGACAGGGCCTTAGCTGCTGCGAATGTGGATGTGCGTCCACATAGGAGGTTTGGTGCTCGCAATATAGGAGGAGTTGACAGTTAGGGGAAGTTGAGGAGGTCGATCCATCAGATAGTGGCGACGACTGCTCTAGTAGCAAAGGTGCAGCCGCGGAGAACTCCTGCCAGTAGGCAGTTGAGAACTGCGAAGGGAGAAGCAGCCCAACGGAGTTCACAGTAGAGGACACATAGGTGCCCTCATCTGAGGTCTAGGGTCTGCAAGGTGTACACGTCTAGAGCCGAGAGAGCTCGCCGGGCTATGGGCAGGATTGCAGAGATCGAGGTTTGTTTGCTGAAGTTGAAGGGCCCGACCATCAATGCGAAGAGGAGAGTTGATTTCACTACTTGGGTCCCCGCTAGCAAACATGCGGATGCTAGTTAGCTTTGGACTATTCTGCAGCAGAGGATCTATGAGACCTACAGGAGACAGCTTGAAACTAGGGGTAAGAGCTTAGTGTTTGCTACACATCGCCACTGTTTTTAGGAGGCACTGAGCAGAGGAGCTGGGGTTGATAGGGAGGAGCATATTGCCTATCTTTCAGGGCTTTCAGAGTTAGTCACCCAGCCTCTGAAGTATAGTGAGGACGTGGTGCTTGAGTTTTACGCCTCACTGTAGATCTCCTCGGATCGCTCATATCTATGGTTCATGTATAGAGGGGAGCCGCACAGATTTCAGAGGTCTAATGTCTTGACTGCTCTAGAGTTTGTATCTTCAGAGACACAGATCCATGCTCGGGCCATCCAGATTTCTCACCGTCGTTTAGACCGTTTAGAGGGATGGAGCCGAGTGATGAGAGGATGAGTATTTCTTTCCCGCCACCTCATGGGGAGCACTACTCGAGGCACCCTCTACGCTTGACACACAAGGCCCGTGTAATGAGAGGGTTGCTTGGGAGGTTGTAGCACCTCGAGCTGGCTATAGAGAGCGAGTGATCATACTGCATCAGTGGCTGCCATGTTTTTTGCTGAGGCACGAGGACTTTGATTTGACAGATCTTTTACTAGCTCAGATGAAAGATGTTGTCTATGAGGGGATAGGAGCGGCTTATGTCTGATGCTGAGGAGAGCTGGTGTGATGACTAAGGAGGAGTACGCAGCACTACCAAGGATTACCACCTCCTTCAGTCCAGCAGAGCCATCTGACTACAGGGTTCTTCGTGTTTCAGCTTCCCCTGAAGGAGAGACCACACCCTCGGAGGAGGTTGAGACCGAGGCTCCGGAGGGAGCACAGCCGAGAGCTGGGAGCACTAAGGCTCCAGGTCAGGTCGAGACTTCGACCTCTCGGGCTACACTAGATCCTATACTAGCTGCTAGGTTGGATGCTATTTAGGTAGAGCAGGCCGAGCAGAGGAGATACTGAGAGAAGCAGGATGAGCAGATACATTGGGAGAGGGCTGAGTTCGAGGAGAGGATCTGACTCGAACGCCTCTAGATTGAGGAGCGGCTTCGGATAGAGAGGGAGATTTCTTTTCTAGCAAGGTTGTGGTAGCTACCACCATCAATTATTAGCTTGACCAACTTGTCATTGTTCTTGGCTTGGGTCTGAAATAAATTGAACCTCTGGGCCTCCTCTTGATCTTTGACCTAAACACTTAATGCTTTGGTGACAACAATAGTGGATCATCAAAGGTTTCTTCTACTCACTAATGTGCATCATCAAACTTGTTATTTTCAGCAGGGAGTTCACTCTGATCTTTTCTAGGTGAATCATATTCTTCACCCTCCGTAACAGTCACTACTCGATTGTTAAGACAATCCTTGAGGACATGGCCTTGTTCTAAGCACTTAAAGCATTGAATCCCACTATTCCTAGAGCTGGAACCTGTTGGAGCATGAGTCTTTGATGATGTTGACCTAGCAAATTTATTCATATTTGATGGTGTATTTGATTTTTCAGCAGCGGTGGAATGAATATTAGAGTTGGAGCTTAACTGGATGAAAATATGCCTCGTCCCAAATCAAGCCTTGCTGTTTTTGGAGCACTGGATAATGCTTTTGAGCTGAAAATTGATTGCTTTGTTGGTTTAGCATCGTCATTCAATTGCTTCTCAGCTTTTTACGCAATGTGCACTAACTCCACTACATTGTTGCAGGTCTGAAATTCTGCAACACGTTTGATTGGCTGGTTAAGCCCGGAGAGAAAACATGCCATGGACTACTCTTCATCCTCATGCACACGAGCTCTAATCATGACCTGCTTCATCTTTTATAGTATATTTGCTTCTTTGCTTCAAGTTCTACAGCTTGTCAAAGATATCACATTTATAATGTTTTGGAACAAAACAAACTCTCATTCCCTCTTCATGTCAGCCCATGTTGTCACCGAAAACTCACCACTTCTCTTTGATTCTGGATTTGTTCCCACCAAGTAAGAGAGTCGGCTTCGCTTGGACGGTCTTCTGTCACAGGGCTTGCTCGATGACGCTACTCCCTCGTTGCTGTGGAGAGAGATCACTATTCGGCGTGTGACCAAGGGGTGTTTCTTCTCCTCCCTTTGTTGCGTGAAGCATGAGGCTCTCATGCGCCAGGTCATGACCCAGTGTCACGCCAGCACGGTGGCATTAGGACGCACGTTTCACGTGCGAGGTTCGAAGATGCAACTCGCCGTCCTGGTTGGCGACAAAGTCCATGCTTCCAAAGTGGAAAGCCTGGTCTGTGGTGTACACTGGGATGATCATGATTGGTCGTTCTGAGCAACGGCAACCGTGAAGCTCCCTAAATAGAGGTGGGAGACCGGAGACTTCCCCACCATAGAGAAGATCGAAGCCATCAATGCATCGAAGTGATGCGCACAATGATATTCCCCCTACTTGGCATGCCGACTGTTGGTGTTTCATATCACTTACACTGTAGAATTTGTGTATTGGAGAGGGGTTCATGCGTACTTCTCTTTCAGGTGGTCTAATCTATGAAAGACTCAAGAGATTTTAGCCTGGTTCGGGCCGCCGTGAAGGTGTAATACCTTACATCCAGGAGCGAGGGTGTATAGAACTTGAATCTTGATCGAAGGGGTTTACAGTGGCGCTAGAGTTTTTGCTCGAGCAAGAGCTCTAGATCTTTGGGGTGTCAAATATGCCTTGATCCTATCAATCATGATGTGTGTTCGATTGCTATCTGTGTTTTTACTGCCTGTGTCTCTAGGATCAGCGGCGCGACCTTATATAGGGGTCGGGCTGGGGTTGCAAGGCTTGGTGCCGAAGTATCCAAGCGGCCCTTGACGGGTAGGACCTTGAGCATCTTAGAGTTGTTACATTTGAAAACTTCTAAGGGCCAGGTCATCATGTCGTCATCCTCATCTATTTCCTTTGTCCAGTGCAGGTGAGATAAAGTCAGCTTTCTTTCCACTGTCCAGCAGATCGCGCCTGCCCCACAGTGTGAGGAATCTCTACTCTTGTCGGGTGTTTGTCGTCCAAAGGCGGTGCTCGACCCAGGATCGAACATGTCTTATCTTGATAGAGTTGAATCGTTTGTAGATTCTAATGCAGCCAGCGACATGACGGGCCATCTTTTATAGTTTGGTCATCTAACTAGGCCGAAACTATTGATACTCGGGGTATATGATCCCGACAAGAGTAATCATCCCATTCGTAGTCTGGAGGGAGTTTCATCCCGTTCAATGTCCTTACTCAAGGAGGTTAAGCCTTAATTTGAGCACTTGGTTTTGATACTACTTGTAAGGATTAAGGACATCGAGAAGGAGCTTGAATAAGTGGTCCAATATAACAGTCAATTCGCTACAAAACTAAACTAGCAACTTAAGCTCGAACAAAAGCAAACCTATGCAAGTCTGTTGGGCCAAGACTCATATCGTACTAGTGGTATGGGAATAGCACATAAAGAAGCCCTAGCACGATAGCCACCAAGAGAAATATAAGACAACCTATCAACACTACATGCAATAAAGTCAATGTGGAAAATAAATGAGTAGAGAGACAAAAATGCTTAGAGATTTTATCTGAGGTCTCGAAGGATGGCGTCTTCCCCAAATACTCGTAGGACCACTTCCATTGGACACTTGGTCCCTCACGTAGTTGCCAAAACAGTGCTCTCTAAGTTACCTTCACTCCAAGAGTAAAGACACCAACATTCCTAGATGTCTTGGACAGTATCTAATCAAAAGAGCAAGCCTCCAAGGCTTGGGCGCTCCCTTCTGGTGTCTCTTTCAAGAAGAGGACCCGAAACTGTGCATAAACTTGATGAAAACTTCCACAATCTCCTCGAAAGCTTGATTACCAACACCTAGCCAGTCTATGCTACCATAAACCAAGAGTAACAAGCTCTAGGGGTGGATGAATTATTTAGTTACTGTCTTCTATTACTCAATATCTTTCAATTCTTGCAATCTGCTCTCTCTTTAGTGTTTGCTTTTACCAATCACAAGATTGTTTGGTGACTCTTCACACTGGACTCTCCAGTGTGCAACTTCTTTGGAATCCATTTCCAATATCATCTTAAATAGTGGTAACATCTTTCTAGAATCAATGCCTTTGGTCACCGAACTGTCCGATGCAAACCTTTAACGAACTGTCCAGTGAACCTTCTCTTTTGGACTTCTAGAGACACTTTCTCTGGACTTCATCTTCATGGACACCGGACTATCTAATCTCTAATATAACCAGACTATTCGATGACTTCTTCTCTTCAGGTTCAAGCAATAAATTCCCTCTCTGGATTTTAATTTTCTGCCTCACTAGACTGTCCGGTGACTCCTTTTGAAACTGAAACTTAGAGTCCTTAATTCCATCTTATTTCCATCTTTGTCTATTTGCTTCCTTAGCTATTCCTCTGCCATTTGTGTGCCTTTGGAGATTATTAGAGCATTCAAGCCTCCCTAACACTCATGTGACCTTAAGTGGAATGACTTGACCCTCATTATAGTACCGGTTTTCCAATGTACTCAAAGGCCTAAATAATTTAAGTTATACTTAGCTCTAGCTCATCCTTATTCTTGATCCACCTTCAACCGAAACTCATCTTCAAGAGATCGATACAAACCATTGAGGAAGTACACTTTGTAGATGCAAAGATAATCTGCGGTGAAACCTACAACCACATAGGTTACCTATGATTTTTTATTGAAGCACCAAACATACACAACTTTCAAGGGTTTATAACACTTCAATGGTCACAAAGCTTACACGTGCTCTTGTTGGCTGGTAGTTTAGGTCCTTGTTCTAGGGTTAGGGTTAGATTTCCAGGTGGTGATGGTGTGGGATGATGTCAGCGTCTCCTAGGGAGAAAGTCTTCTGAGCTCTACACCACCTTGGTGATGTTCTCTTCTGGAATTGTCGATAAGCTTGTGAAGCTGGGGTCCGATGTGCTCAGTTCTTGCCCAGGAAGTTTTGTGGCATTGTTCGGCATCTTTGTGATGTCGGCGGTGCTGTGTGGTGGTCCAACTGGTCAAGCCAGTCCTTTGGAGCCAGGATTGGGTCATCTTCTATCTTGGTTTCTAGCAGGATGATTCCTCGCAGTTGGGGGTGTTCCTCAGCTGATCCACTATTGGATTTCACCAATATCCCTAGGACCCAAGTCCTAGGGAAATAAGTAAAAAACACTAGGGAAAAAGATTTCCCTAGAAACTTTCCTAGGGAAAGGCTGGTAGGGACTAATTCGACGAGAAACAAGTCGTGCCCAACCATTTCTATTGGTAGTCCTAGGGAAATGGCCAGATAGCTCCCTAGAAAACCCACACCCTAGGGAAAATGCACAAAGAATAATAAAAAAAGACCCCACCTCTATCAAGCCTATGGTTGGCCCCTGGTGAATGCTCATCGAACGTCCCACATGATGGCTGCAGCATCCTGCTCGACGGTCATCATAGCTGCTTGCCGTCACCTGTGCTGGCCACCGCCACTTGCTCGCCCATGTTGGTCGCCGTGCGCCGACAGCTACAGCCTGCTCATTCTTGCCTTTGCCAACCGCTGGGCGTCGGGGCCTGCTCGCCTTGCCCACACCGATTGCCATCGCCTCCTTGCCCTTGCCAACGTCGACCGCCACAGCCAGCTTACCTCGCCGACCCTCGCGACTGCTCGCTACCGTCTGCCACCACCGGCCTGCTTGCATGTGCCCACTCTGGCCCCTGCCTCTGCTTGACCTCATCAGCCGCCATATCCCCCACAACGGACACCGTGGCTGCTCGTCGTCTGATAGGACTTGAGTGCTCAATCTTTCGGTGAGATGATAAGTATCAATTTGTGGAGTCGACCCTTATGCTCTAATACAAACCAACAGGTTGTGTGCGCCTTAGCAATCACAGAACCAATTCCGAATGGTTATTGACCGATTAACCTAAACACAAGATTCGATTCCTGTAAGCAATCAAAGAACAATCAAAGAACAAGCAAGAATAAGATTGGCAAATTAAAATCTCTCAAAGGTGAGGTTCTCAAAAGCTGTCTAATAGGTTGTCCTTACACACAACTGAAGATAAAAAGTTTGCACAAGAGCTAAACTATAACAAGAGAAAACTCAAGTGTTCATGGTGGCGGCTAAGACCTTTAAATAGGGTGGAGGATGACCAGGGGCTGCTGAAGTCGTCCTTAAACCCTAGGACGCGCCCCTAATGCGCTCAACTTGATACACAGACCAACGGCCTAAGTTAGGGTGACGCAGCACCTTTTATATTAAAAAGATGATCGGCGCTGGCTCCAATATGGTATAAAGGTGAGATTGGATCCATTCGAAAGAAGAGTTCATAAGCTTTACAGAATGTACTTAAACACCAAAATTGGATTCCATATGAAGTCGTGGATTCTTTTTCAAGTTTGTACTGTTCTGCAGTCCGAATCCACTGTGTGTGAATATTTTCATTGAAGTCCTCATCAAAAAGAATGATGTCCACATCACTGTTGCCTGCTCCCGCCAGCCTGGTCTCTCAGGTTGGCCGCTGTGCCTGCTCACCCATGCCACTGCTGCTCACCCGCATTGGTCACAAGCCTGCTTGCCCGTGCTGGTGAATGACCTGCTTGCCCACGCCGCCGCCATCGCCTGCGCTGGTCGCTGCAGCCTGCTCGCCGATGCTGTTGCTGCTCACCCGTGCTAGTCATTGGCCTGCTCACCCATGCCGTCGCCGGTCGAGTTCTCCAATTCCCTGATGAGGACATCCCTTCATTGGTTACACACAACACTCCTCCACCTACTCCCATGCACAATAATTGAATTTAGAGGTAAGCTCGTTCTCAAACACATGTCTTATTTTCGTTGAGAATAGAGGGCTATCTAATGATTTTACTATGATTAGAAATATTGAAGAAGATCAAAGAAAGCATGGAGGAGTATTTGGAGATGCTCAAGACTAGCAAGACACGTTTGACCCCTAAGGAGAGTCAATCTAACTTGGAGTTGAGTTGCCTCCGGGTTTCAGAGCAGTCCGCACTAAAACAAATGCCTAGGTTTGACGGTTTGTTGGTTTTTCAACTTCGTGATTTAATTCAGATTTCGCAATTGAGTTGTGTTTTTCCTTGTTCTTGCTTGTGTTATTCGATTCACAGGTTGGGATTAGCCTTCTTGGCGAGGTCAATTGTGAGCGCACGGCTGATAACCAAAGGAGAAGTGATGCTGTGATTGCGGGGTTCAAATCGTGTTGATTTGAGGTCGGATCGATTGTGATTGCGGGGTTCGAATCGTGTTGATTTGAGATCGGATCGATTGTGTGTCGCATCTCCACCAAATCGAGAGTTACCATGACCTAACGGAAGATTGGGAACCACGTAGACATCAAGTGGTAATCAGAGCTTCTGGTATACTGTCAGGTTCATATCTATCCTTGTTTATTTTGCATTCATCCTATCGTCCACAGAAAAGCTGCATCACAAAAAAAATTAGGAGATGCCTGGGTCGGACTGTGCTGGGCGATCTGTTTGGCCATGTAAAGCAGTAGTGCAATGGATGTTCATCATCATCTATTGGTTTCGAGAGACTACTGGGCGCTCTTATTCATAACAGTTCGGTGGAGACTTCTTATTGCAGGTGATTCTCTCTGTAGCTCCTTTTGGACTTCAACGGCGTTGCATGGAAGGTCACGGTGGCGACCAACACTCTTGCTTCTTCGGCGGAGCTTTGTTCCATGAAGGTCCTCGACGTCTTGGGTCTTTTTTTTCTTTATGTATGCTACCTGTGAGTCTTTAACTCCTATCTCTAATATCGAAAATTGGCCCAGTTTCTCGGCCAACCATTGTGCCACGTTGCTAGGTTGATTTCGCGCAAGCTGTTGTATCAACCATTCTGGGGAATCCTCCGCTTGGTCTACTCGCGCCGCCGACTCAGGCGAGCCGTGCACTTCCCCGCCGTCGGCCGCCCTAGCACAGCCTCGCCCTACCTCGGTTGCCCGCATCCTGCACTGCCCCCACCTGGCACAGCCTTGCCCCGCCCCACCACGGTCGCCTGTCGCCTCGGCAGCCCCAAGCCTAGCACGGCTCCACCCCTTCCTCAAGCCTCGTCCACCCCGCCCCCTTGCCTGTCAGCCCCTACCTCGCGGTGGCCGTGCCCACCGTGGCCTGGCCGCTCCTCGTCTTGGCTGCCCACCACCGTGGCGCAGCCCTGCCGCGGCCTCACACGGCCACCAATCCCGGTTCCTCTCTCTCTCTCTCTCTCACTACCTTTTTGGAGCAGCCAAGGCCACGTGTTCCTGCTGCTTCTCCTCATCTCTCAATCGCAAGAATCTGCAGGCCTCAATCGGCAGAAAGGATTCCTCCTCATCCACATATCCAGCCTTGCAGCAACACACCATGGTGAGGAGCAAAAGGACAAGTTCAGAAAAGCTAAATCTCCCTGGAACATCGGCATCATCTAGAATCACATATAGGTGCGTGCTTATTTTCCCTACCCAACTTGCCATTGTGTTTGGCTAATTTATTGTTTGTATTAGTACAGAGAAGAAACAAAATCATGCTGCAAGCAAGCTTGACTCAGTTAGAATACATCTAGATCCATTTTACTTTATTTATGATGATAATGTGCAAAATAAATTGTAGTATTTAATGAATAAATTGGGATCTAGGGGATGTTCCCATTTGTAATAAACTTTGAAAATTGCTTCGAGTTGTTCAGGATATTGTTTGGCTTCCTCAACGGTTTCACCAGGATTGGTCAGTAAAATGCGTTTTGAATACAATAAGTCTGAAGAAGAAACCATAGATTTGTTTTTACCTGTTATTCTCATTGATCAGATTAAGCAACTATTTAATATTTCAGGGTCCTAATAACATTTGATAAAGGATTGTTAGTTCTTTGGGATTGTTGACACTCAAAATTTGCAACCCACCGGAGTATTCGGTACAATGCCGGAGTTTCGGTGAGCCCCCTCGGGTTCAGGTGTTTTGCTTATCGGAGTATCCGGCACAGTGCCGGAGTGTCCAGTGAGCCCTCTCGAGTTCGGGTGCTTTGTGCACCGGACCGTCCGGCACGATGCCGGACTATATGGTAGGCCCTCTTGGGTCCCGAAGATTTACACACATCGGACTGTCAGATACAATACCGGAGTGTCCGGTGACCAGAGTATCTGGCACAGTGCCGGACACTAGTGGAGTCGGTTCAAGTAGTTTTAGTAACAAATCGGATTGATTACTTTCCTAAGTAATAGGATCACGACTCCACAGGGTAAAACCACCCCACCTCTATATAAAGAGGATTACGACCGATTGAGGAGGCACCCCAATCGTCAAAAACCTATCTACTTTTACTTCGTACCTCTCCAAACCCTAATCTCCTTATTCGACCCTTTGTGTTGTTCTTCACCCGTACCAGCAACGTGTGAAGGCGATCTGGTTAGCCTGTCGAGTCCGGATCAACCCTAGGAAGATAGAGCTCCGACGGGGTCCCTCCCGAGCTTGATTTTTTCGGTGCTGTTTGGGAACGTACCTAGACAATCCCGCCGTTCTGCACATGGATGTGCGCGCGGTGCATTGACCCGAGATCCGTTTTGGCGTCAACACACTTTTTGGCGACTCCGCTGGGGAAGAAATTTTGGTTTGATCTAAAGACCGAATTCATCTTCTCCAAACATGGGCTCCAACACTGAGATCGACAAGGAGAACATCATCGCCACAACTTTTGAAGATCTTGAAGAGGAGGATCGCAAAGTCTTTGAAGCACATATGGAAGAACAACGACGACTCTACGCATCATGCTTTCGAAAGACAAGAACGGGCGTCACCAAGATTGAAGAACCTAAGCTTCCCGTCTACGAAAAACCCGAGGTGAAAGATCCTATGGCTACACTTCCTCTCTCCCATGGTGATGTTGCTAATACGGTAGATCAGGCCATTAGTGCATCTATAGCTAATAGGGCACAACAACTAATTGAGGGTCAATTGGAAAGTCACGTTCTATCTATTCTTTTAAAAGTTAATGATGAATCAAGCAAGAAACATCCCTCATATGCCGATCCTAGTACTAGTAATGTTAATGTTGTGCATCCACCACCTCATGATGGCCGGAACCCTAGTGCTTCAGCTAATAAGGCTAATAATGCTAATCCTTTCATTATGTAAAATAGTGCTAAATATGAGCCATCAACGTCATCGTTATCTCAAATAACACATGCTACATCTACTTTGGCTCCCCATTGCCAAACCACACAAATGCCCAACTCTTACAATGTAGCATATGGTGTGCCACCACATCAAGGATCAGGAGCCCCTCGTGGACTGATCCCGAGTACTTATAGTGCCCCTCATATTATTCATACCATGTCGCCAAAGCCAATTGCAACTCCTATTCGGCCTACGGCCGGATACATGATTATGGATCAATTGCGTGATCAATTGGTTGTCATGTTGAGGGAGCATTATGGAGTGGAACCTAGGATTGGTATACGATCCTACCAAAAGCCTTACCCTGATCACTTTGATTCAATCCCATATCCTCATGAATTTAAAGTTCCTGATTTTGTAAACTTTAATGGGGATGATAGCAAGACCACATGGGCGCATATAGGTCAATTTCTTGCACAATTAGGTGAGGCTAGCTCTAATGATATTCTAAAAATTAGAATGTTTCCTCTTTCACTATCCGGAACTGCATTTACATGGTTTACTGCTCTTGCACCTAACTCTATACATTTGTGGTCTCAATTAGAGCAGAAATTTCATAACCAATTTGTATTGTGGCGATAATGAATTGAGGTTGTCTCATTTAACATCGGTTAAACAAGGTATGATGAATCTGTGAATAATTACATTAAAAGATTTAGATGTACTAGAAATTGATGTTTTAGTTTGATGATTTCAAAAAAGGATTTGGCAGAATTAGCTTTTAATGGCTTACGTATTCATATTAGAGAAAAATTGGAGGGCTATGAGTGTTCTACTATTAATCAATTGCAACGAAGAGCTTTGGCTTATGGAAGCCGAAGTAAAGAGGTAAAGGAACAACATAAGTCACATCGTCCTAGTGTGCATATATTTGAATGTAATTCTGATTCGGATGATGATGGTAAAGATGTTTATGCTGCCGAGTTTTCATGGTCATCTAAAGCTAATTCTCATCCTTGTGATCTAAAGCTAATTCTCATCCTTGTGATTCTTTGGAACCGATTCATAAAAATCGGCAAGAGGAGATGAAGTTCACTTTTGATGTAGCTAAGTGTGATAAAATATTTGATGAGTTACATAAAAAAAACTACATCAAGATGTCTAATGTTATCCCGCCACTTGACGAGTTAAAGCGACATGCTTATTGTAAGTGGCATCACTCTTTTTCGATTGCAACGTATTTCGAAGGCAAATTCAATCGGCCATCAATGATGGACGATTTGCTTTTAAGGTGATGCAAATAGATAGACATCTTTCACTCATTAACACTTGATCTACAAAATGTGAAAGTGTTAATTCGGCGTGAACAAGCCGATACAACCAAAGGCAAAAATGTGATCATCGGTGAGAAGAGACAGGAAAACACAAATCCTTCAAGGGAAGTGGTGTTGGAAAAATCTTCGTATGGTAGGGAGTCTTTGAAAATTACTACCAAAGCCTCTAGACTCGGAGGGCAAGCCGAGAAGACTCAAAATCTTGCTACCCAGCCGAAGATGCTTAAGCCGAAGAATCCTAAAGTGAAGAGGTGGAAAATAAATGAGACAAAGAAGAAAAACAGAAAGGTAGATTTCAATCCCACCTTTGGGTATCTTTTGTCAAAATATGTGAACAAGAAGACCGTTTTGAAGAATCGATCAACAAAAAGTGATGCAAATCCACTTCTAGGTCACGACCAGTTGAATCTTCATCATTTGGATCCGATCAACAACGTAGTTAGAATTGAAAGCATAGATGTGGTTCTTAAAGAACCACTAAAATGACCGATTATTAAAAATGATCGGGTTAATCTGAAACACACTATAGACCCTAAGAATTCTAAAGACAGTATTTATTCTCTTGACAAGTATTTTTAGCCGAGGTGGTATCCCTCTGGCATGACTCGAACTCAAAAGAGAATATTGAAAAGGTTGCGCAATCAAGAGAGCAAAAATCAAGGTATAGCCAAGTAAGTGATCCACTCCACAAAATTGTGTCTCAACAAACTCTTTTGTACATCAAAAAAGAATGGAGACCTAAACAAGTGAGTGTAACTTCTAGTTGAGCAATACTAGGGGTTGATGGCCGATAGAGTATTATCGCCCTTAGAACAAGACATGGTCAATATAGTATTATCGTCCTTAGAGCAAAGATGCTGATGTGTTTCATCACCATCAGCCAAATTTTATCACTAGAGTATTTTTTGGCACGCCAGCTTTGCCAAAAAACAGAGGGGCATATGTTGACACTCAAAATTTGCAACCCACCAGAGTATCTGGTACAATGCCGAAGTGTCCGGTGAGCCCTCTCGGGTTTCGGTGTTTTGCCCACCGGAGTATCCGGCACAGTGCCGGAGTGTCCGGTGAGCCCTCTCGAGTTCGGATGCTTTGTGCACCGGAACGTCCGGCATGATGTCGGACTATCTGATAAGCCCTCTCGGGTCCCGAAGATTTACACACATCAGACTATCCAGTATAATACCAGAGTGTCTGGTGACCAGAGTATCCGGCACAGTGCCGGACACTTGGTGGAGTCGGTTTAGGTAGTTTTAGTAACAAATCAAATTGATTAATTTTCTAATTAATACGATCACGACTCCACAGGGTAAGACCAACTCACCTCTATATAAAAAGGCCTACGGCCGATTGAGGAGGCACCCCCAATCGTCAAAAACCTATCTACTTTTACTTCGTACCTCTCTAAACCCTAATCCTCTTACTCGACCTCTTATGCTGTTCTTCTTCCGTCTCGACGATGTGTGAAGGCGATCTAGCTGGCCTGTCGAGTCCGGATCAATCCTATCGGGCTTCGATGGGGTCCCTCCCGAGCTTGATCTTTCAGCTGCCATTTGGGATCGTATAGACGATCCTGCCCTTCCGCACACGGACGTGCGTGCGCTGCGTTGACTCGAGATCCGTTTCGCCGTCAATAGGGATCTATCTGAGGACCATGCAATTTGTCTTAGAGGCTTTGGGCATTTACAAATGAAGAGCCAAGTAACTTGTGCGCACAAGGATTGGTGAAGATCAATTAGATAGATAGTACTGTCAAAGAAAGTGAAGAGAGAGAAATATGCTCTCTTTGCTGGGCATCGAAAAGGGTCTCAATCATGGCTCAAGCATACCATTGTTTCATCTAACGTTGTTAAGCTGCTGCTGGGAGATACTCACAAGGAAGGGAATCTTTTTGTATATGGAGGTGAGGATATGAGTTCTGAAGAAGTCCTCATGGTTCAGCCTTTGTTTCATTATTGCCGTTACTTATGCATGCATAGATTTCAAATTCACTTTTTTGCTCCACTATGAATTTGCTAAAAGAGTTCTGAGCTTGTGCTGTACTAAATAATAATTTAGTATATTATAGACACAATATTATGGGATGTGATATTTTTAGTGTGGAGACAAACACTCCATTTTCCTACAGATGATTTATCTGTTTCCAAAACCAGATAGCGTGATTGTCAAACCTTGTGCTACTCTTGTATATATTTAGGGAGAATTCCTTATCTACCATTCTAAATTAGAGTCTTTCCCTCGGAGCCATAAAAAATTTCATTTTTCCCTATCAACCATCCGTTTCCAATTTTCTGCCTTGTCTACCATTGCCGTTACCTTCGTCATCCACCGTCCCATGCTATTTTCAATAATGACCATACTACCCATGCCTATTCCTGTAAAGCAACAAGGCCATCGTCAGTAAAAAAAAAGAAGACAAAACTGGTCCATCATCCTCCTCACGAAGGTTTTGCACTCATTTATGACTCTTTTGGTTTGAAATGTAATATATATGCACTTGTTGGTCTCACATCTATCTTAATAATTTTTAATATTATTGGATAATATTAGTAATATAAACTAACAGTAATGCAATTACTGAAGAAAATAAAACTTACTGAAGGAAATTAGATTAAATTACTGAAGCACGATAAAAAACTAAAAGATTTATTACAAAATTACTGAAAAAATTAGAATAAAATTATTGAAGAGAGAAAATTACTGAAGAATTACAAAAATTACTAACTGAAAATTTATCAAAATTAGTGGATGAGAGAAAATTAATGAAATAATTAAAATAAAATTACTAAAAAATATGAAATTACTAAAGAAAACAGAACATAATTACTGAGATATAGAATAACTATTCTACACCTAAGGTGTCGAATAGCGTTTGCATTTGTAATTGCGATGGTACGGAAAAAAATTAACAAAAACTAGTACTTAAGAATGGTACAAAAGGAAACCACAAAAACTTGCTATCAAGGGCAAATTCGTCATTTCTGTCTTAACTTGACACCAAGTTTGATGATAGTGGCAGATAAGGCAGGAAATTAAAAACTGATGGCTGATAGGGAAGAGTGAAATTTTTGATGGCTTAGAGGGAAAGACTTTATTTTAGGATGGTAGATAAGGAATTCTCTCATATATTTAACC
>BCLG01000414.1:141300-179524 GCA_001602295.1 Zoysia matrella | reverse complement strand
GGCACCGAGCTGGCGCGAGCAGCTTGACGAGTTGACCTTAGGCGGCAGCTGTGTGCAGGTGCTTCCTTCTCTTTGTTTCTTCTTTCGATTTCAACCGAGTTGCTCTGTACTTTTTCGGATGGTGACCATTTTAGGTGGCTCTTTGAAATGGATGGAATATTGGTACCTTTGAATTCAAAGGCAATGGCAGATCCCTTTGAGCCTTGGTATTGTATTGTCTGCCTACCTGTTTGTGGTTGTCAATTTGATTCAATTCGGTTTAGTATGTAGGTCAATTTAGCTCATTGCAAATAATTTACCTTTATAGGTCAATTAACACAGAAATGAAGCTCATTATTAAGGTTCGCTCATTTTGGAGCCTACCTGATAGGGGTCCAAAGACATATATGCAAGGCAGAAATTTACCACCTAAGATTGTTGACATGAACTATTCACTGCTACAGCTAGTTGATTATGTTGCTGATTATTACTTGTGGGGTTCTAATAAATACTTAACATTGTGGCGCGATGATAGTAATACTGGTGATACAGTTAGGATTAAGATTAAATCTGATGAACAGTTGCTAGAATAGTTCCAGCTCAATATTGAGAAGGACATGATGCTTGTTAATGTGCAAGTAAATGATTTTGAGGGCCCACTGCAGTTTTTACCTACGAAGCGTAGATTTCACCCTACAATGAGAAATAAATAGCCCCAACCAACACTCGAGAGAGGCCAAAACAGCCCCAACCCGCATCCAAAACAGCCCTAAAGAAAAAAATTGGAAAGGCCAAAAAAGGATGGTGATGAGGAGCCGGTAGGAGTTGATGATGAGGGCATATACACATACTCTAAAACTGAAGTGTTAGTGATAGTAGTTGGGATTCTGATTTGGCTGTTTTGTCAGAATCAGATGATGATGAGTATGATCTTGATGATGAAATTGTTGATGAGGATGATGAGGACGATATTCCTGCCTTTTCATATGGCATCACCGCATGAGACATCACTGATGAGTATGATGATGAGTATGATCTACCAATTAGCACTAACTTATCATATGGCATCACTGTAGGTTTAGTCATTAGCATAGATGCAGGTAAAGGATTAGAAGTGGTTATACATGAAGTGTACCCGAGTGTGGAACATAGAGTGCATGAGACATTTGTGGAAGAACATGAAAAAGCACTACAGTGGTTCTTTTTTTGCTCAACACATGTGCGCAGCAGCCAAAAGCTACACAATTGAGAAATATGACTATCACATGGGGAAGATAGAAGAGAAAAAGTCCGGCTGCTAGGGCTTGGTTGGATGACGATCATCCATATATATGAAGTAGGGAAAAATTCTTTGGAGATTGCAAGGTAGATTACATCAACAACAACCTCTCCGAGAGTTTCAATAGTTGGGTATCAAAGCAAAAGGATCAACAGATTGTCGATATGTTTGACTCCATTAGACAGATGATCATTGCCAAGTTTGATTTGAGAAGAAAGATTGGGGAGAAGATGCAGGGCATAATTATCCCCAAGATTATCAAGACTCTCAATACAAGAATGAAGAAAATTAAGAACCATGATGTACTACCATGTGGAGGTTTGACAGCTGAGGTAACCATGCCCTTGGTGAGGTATGCAGTCAACTTACAGGACAAAACATGTAGTTGTAGGGCTTGACAAGTGAGTGGAAAGCCTTGTAGTCATGCTTTAACTTTCATTGCCACACTTCCAAGAGAGGTGAACATGGAGGAGTGTGTCCATGAATACTTCTCTATTGAGAGGTTCAAAAGAGCTTATACAGGTACTTTCAAAGCAATGACATCTAAGCATCAGTGGCAACCTGTTAGTTTAGGCTATAAAATCAGGAAGCCATGAGAAGGAAACCTGGAAGGCCTAGAGTGGCTAGGATTAGAGCATCTGATGAGGGTGGCACTAGCAAGAAGAGGACCTGCACCGAATGCACTGGAAGTGGCCATACGGCTAATTATTGCCAAGGTGGTCTCACAGCTAGTCAAAAAAGGAGGATGGCAAAAGATGATGGCCCAAGTGGAGAAGACACCATGAAATAAGTTATTGTTTACTAAATTAGTCACTAATTATTTGTTACTTATTTACTAACACATTTCTTTTCCTTTCAAGTGCAAGTACTGTTGTGGATGACATGGACTTAGGAGGAGGAGGAGAAGGACAGCCAACAGGAAGGGGAAGAGGAAGGGGAAGAGGTAGAGGAAGAGGCAGAGGACAGCAAGGAAGAGGAGGGCAAGGAAGTGGGCGAAGGGGATTGCTTGGCATTGATTCTTGAATATGATGTTTGTATGGTCTATGTCTTAGTGCTGTTTCGTTCTTATTTTGGACATGTCGTTGTGGTTTGGGAGCCCTTGTGATTTTGTTTGTTGGATTTGTATGAACTAGACAAGAAGACTAATTCTATGTGCTTTTGTTAGATATGGTTGTTGGATATGATTGATGGATGTGTTGGTTGCAAGTGTGAATATCGAGCAAAAATGCTGCTGAAATTTAAGTTTGAAATATTTTTGAGATTTAAATTTAAAATTTATATTGACATTCATATTTTTTTTAAAATTAAGTCAAATTATGTCCAAATTTCTAATTTTGAATACAAATCAAAAATTTTTTGTTCAAATTCATGTAATTATGTTGATATAGTGTCAAAACCATGGTAGAAACACAATTAAATTATCAAAACTGTGGTACAATCACAAAGGGTATTTCTGTCTTTTTGCACCAAAGTTAACACCGTTAGCACTGCTTAAGGAACTTTTGGTATATCTATGATTCAATTCAAAAAAACTGTGGCTGAATCACAAAATTTCAAAAATCATGGCTATATCACAATTAGGCTTCATTTTCATGGCCGAAACACAATTGCCCTTTTTCTTTTCTATGTACACACGATAAAATGTCTTCAATAGAGATAGTTACACTACGTGCACACGTAAAATACACTCAGAATTATTTTTTTACAAATCTAACGGACAAAATCTTTCTACATACACACCTTACAAATCTAACGGATGAGCTCTTTCGGATCTTTCGGATCTTGGACCCACACATGTCATTGTTAGTTAACAAAACGCAACTACTCGAAACAAATATATGAGATTAAAGAAAAGTTGTTTCAAAATAGAACAAATGAGATCCCAACTAATGAGATGAAGCCGCCGGAACGGGCGTGGATTACGGCCTTGCATGGTCCTGTACGACTATACATAGCAACTATGTTTCGAATCTTAAGCCTCTTCATCACCAAAAAAAAAATCAGTTCAGCCAAATCTCGAGAGCTATGAAGATAAATAGAATCCCTACAACACCGCGTGAGTTGTTGCAGGTTATTAATATTAATATTAATTTTGGATTAATATTAATAAACAAATTTATTTTGGATTAATATTAATATTAATGGTGAAGAATGAGAAACTTCAATTTTTAATATTAATATATTATTTTTTGAAGTTAATATTTTTTTATTAGATTGTATCGTTAGGATGGGTATCGAGACTATTAAGTAAAAATTTGAATGTTTTCACAATATTTTGAATATACTTAAATTGTTTTTAAAATTTCAACAGCAACGATAGTTCTGTTCTTTTCTCATGGTCTTCATTATCTATTGATTTTTCCTATTTTTATAAATTATTAAAATGGCAGCTTCACTTTAAAAATCAAGATTAAATGCGCAAACCCAAAAACTAGGGCCAAACATACAATTAACTTGTTAACTTGTGGTCATTGATGCAATTTTCTCGAGCATTAAATGCACCATTTCGTGCGTCGATTATAAAACTTGTATTTTCATGTCAAACATGTCCATTTCACTCCATTACACCCAAAAACCAATTTTGGGTATGTATATCATGTTTTGGTCACCTTTAAAAATCGACGCGGAAACAGGCCCGTAATTGCATTAATGCACCGGTTCGTGCGCCAATTATAAAACTTGTGTTTTCGCGTCGAACATGTTCAATCCAATCTATTGCACCCAAAAACCAAATTTGGATATGTATATCATGTTTTGGTCACCATGAAAAACCGACGAGAAAACGAGCCCCATAGGTGCATTAAATGTACCAGTTCGTGCGTCGATTATGAAACTTCTGTTTTCACGCTGAATGTATTCAATACACTCCATTACACCTAAAAACAAAGTTTGGGTTTGTGTCTCATTTTTTGGTCACCTTGAAAAAGTGATGCAAAAATGGGCTCCGTAGGTGCATTAAAAGCACCGATTCCTCTGCTGATTATAAAACTTGTGTTTTCGTGCCAAACATGTACACTCCACTCTACTACACCAAAAAACCAAGTTTGATTATGTATATCATGTTTTTGTCACTTTAAAAAGCCGACGCGAAAATAGATCAAACATGTCCAATCCACTCCATACAAACAAAAACCAAGTTTGAATATATATATCATGTTTTGGTCACCTTAAAAAACCGACGCGAAAATAAGCCCTGTAGGTGCATTACATGCACCGATTCGTGCGCCAAATATGCAACTTGTGTTTTCGCACCGAACATGTCCAATCTACTCCATTAACCCAAAAACCAAGTTTAAATATGTATATCATGTTTTGGTCACCGTGAAAAATCGACGCGAAAACGGGCCCCGTAGGTGCATTAAATGCACCGGTTCGTGCGGCAATTATGAAACTTGTGTTTTCACGTCGAATATGTTCAATCCACTCCATTACACCCAAATACTAAGTTTGGTTGTGTATCTCATGTTTTGGTCACCGTGAAAAATCGGCGCGAAAATGGGCCCGTATGTGCATTAAATGTACTGGTTCGTGCGCCGATTATAGAACTTGTCTTTTCGAGTCGAACAAGTCCAATCCACTCTACTACACACAAAAACCAAATTTGGATATGTATATCATGTTTTAGTGACCTTGAAAAACCGACGTGAAAACAGGCCCCGTAGGTGCATTAAATGTACCGATTTGTGCGTCGAATGTGCAACTTGTGTTTACGCACCGAACAAGTCCAATCCGCTACATTACACCCAAAACCAATTTGGGGTATGTATTCCATGTTTTGGTCATCTTGAAAAACCGGTGCGAATATGGTTGCGTAGGTCTATTAAATGCACCGGTTCGTGGCAAATTTTGAAACTTGTGTTTTCGTGCCGAACATGTCCAATCCACCCCATTACATCCAAAAACAAAGTTTGGGTATGTATCTCGTATTTCAATCACCTTGAAAAACTAGTGCGAAAATGAGCCCCGTAGATGCATTAAATGCACCGATTTGTTTGCTGATTATGAAACCTGTGTGTTCGTGCTGAACATGTCCAATCTACTCTATTACACCCAAAAATCAAGTTTGAGTATGCATCTTATTTTTTGTCACCTTAAAAACCCGCTCAAAAATGAACCCATAGGCGCATTGAATGCACCAGTTCGTGAACCAATTATGAATCTTGTGTTTTCGTGCCAAACATGTCCCATCCACTTCATTACACCCAAAAACCAAGTTTGGATATGTGTATCTAGTTTTGGTGGCCTTGAAAAACCAGCGCAAAAAGGGACCCCGTAGGTGCATTAAATGTACCGGTTCGTGCGTCGATTATGAAACGTGTGTTTTCACGTCGAACATGTCCAATCCGCTCCATTACACCCAAAAATCAAGCTTGGGTATGTATATCTTGTTTTGGTGACTTTGAAAAAACGATGCAAAAACGAGTCTCGTAGGTGCACTAAATGCATCGGTTCGTGCTCCGATTATGAAACTTGTGTTTTCACGCCGAACATGTCGAATCCACTCCGTTACACCCAAAAACAAAGTTTAGTTATGTATATTATGTTTTGGTCACTTTAAAAAACTGACACAAAAATTGGTCAAACATGTCCAATCCACTCCATATACCCAAAAGCCTAGTTTGAATATGTATATCACGTTTTAGTCACTTTGTAAAACCAGCGCAAAAACAGGCCTCGTAGGTGCATTTAATACACCGGTTCATGCGTCGAATATGCAACTTGTGTTTTCTCGCCGAACAGGTCTAGTCTACTCCATTACACCTAAAAACCAAGTTTGGATGTGTATATCATGTTTTGGTCACCTTGAAAAAACCAGCTTGAAATCAGGCTTCGTAGGTGCATTAAATGCACCGGTTCGTGCAGCGATTATGAAACTTGTGCTTTCGCGCCGAAATTGTCCAATCCAGTCAAGTACACCCAAAAACTAAGTTTGGGTATGCATCTAATGTTTTGGTCACCTTGAAAACCCGACGCGGAAATGGGCCTGTTGGTGCATTAAACGCACCAGTTCATGCTCCAATTATGAAACTTGTGTTTTCGCGTCGAACATGTCCTGTCCACTCCATTACACAGAAAAAATAAATTTAGATATGTATATCATGTTTTAGTGACCTTTAAAAACCAGCACGAAAAAGGGTTCCGTAGGTGCATTAAATACACCAGTACGTGAGCCGAATACGCAACTTGTGTTTTCACGCCGAACAAGTCCAATCCACTCTATTACACCCAAAAACTAAGTTTGGTTATGCATATCATGTTTTGGTCACCTTAAAAAACCGATGCAAAAACGGGCTCGTAGGTGCATTAAATGCAACAGTATGTGCGTCGATTTTGAAACTTGTGTTTTCGTGACGAACATGTCCACACTCAAAAACCCAGTTTGGGTATGTATCTAATATTTTGATCACCTTAAAAATTCGGTGCAAAAATGGGTCCCATAGGTGCATTAAATGCACCGATTTGTATGCCAATAATGAAACTTGTGTTTTCGTGCCGGACATGTCAAATCTACACCATTACACTAAAAAATCAAGTTTGGTATGTATCTTATGTTTTGGTCACGTCGAATAATCGGCTCGAAAATGGACCCCATTGGCGAATTGAATGTACCAATTTGTGCACCGATGATGAATCTTGTGTTTTTGTGCCGAGCATGTCCCATCCACTATAGTATAGCCAAAGACCTGGTTTGGATATGTGTATCACGTTTTGGTCATCTTGAAAAACCGACACGTAAACGGGACCCGTAGGTGCATTAAATGCACCGGATCTTGCAAGGATTACAAAACTTGTGTTTTTGCACTGAACATGTCCAATCTAGCTCATTACACCAAGAAACAAAGTTAGCTTGTATATCATGTTTTGGTCACCATGAAGAAATGACTCAAAAACGAGCCCCATAGGTACATTAAATGCACCAGTTCGTACGACGATTATGAAACCTATGTTTTCACGCCGAACATGTTCAATCCACTCTATTAACCCAAAAACCAAGTTTGAGTATATGTCTCATGTTTTAGTCGCCTTGAAAAACAACCAAGAAAATTAGCTCCGTAGGTCAGTTGAATGCTCCGATTCATGCGTCAATTATGAAACTGGAGTTTTCGTGCCGAACATGTCCAATGCAGTCCGTTACACCCAAAAACCAAGTATGGTTAGGTATATCATGTTTTGGTCACTTTGAAAAACTGACGCGAAAACGGGCCAAACAAGTCCAACCCACTTCATACACCCAAAAACCTAGTTTGAATATGTATATCATGTTTTGGACACCTCAAAAAACCGGCGCGAAAACGGACCCCGTAGGTGTATTAAATGCAACGGTTCATGCGCCGAATATGCAACTTGTGTTTTTTGCCGAACATGTCTAATCCACTCCATTACGCCCAAAAAACCAAGTTTGTGTGTATATATTATGTTTTGGTCAGCTTGAAAAACCGGCGCAAAAAGGGCTCCGTAGGTGCATTAAATGCACCGGTTCCTGTGGCGATTATGAAACTTGTGTTTTCACTTCAAACGTGTCCAATCCACTACATTACACAAAAAAACTAAGTTTATGTATGTATATCATGTTTTGTTCACCTTGAAATACTGACGTGAGAATGGGCCCCGTAGGTGTATTAAATGCAACTGGTTCGTGCGCCGATTATGAAACTTGTGTTTTTGTGTCAAATATATCTAATCCACTCCATTACAGATAAAAACCAAATTTGGATATGTTTATCATGTTTAGTGACATTGAAAAAGGGCTCAAAAACGGGCCTCTTAGGTGCATTAAATACACCGGTTCGTGCGCCGAACAGGCAACGTGTGTTTTTGTGCCGAACAAGTCCAATTCACTCAATTACACCCACAAACCAAGTATGTAAATCTTGTTTTTGTAACCTTGAAAAATCGGCGCGAAAATAGCCTCGTAGGAGTATTAAATGCACCGGTTCATGTGCTGATTTTAAAACTTATGTTTTCGTGTCGAACATGTCCAATCTAACCCATTACACCCAAAAACCAAGTTTGGGTACGTGTCTCATATTTTGATCACCTTAAAAAACTGGCATGAAAATGGGCCACGTAGGTGCTTTAAATGCACCGATTCGTATGCCAATTATGAAACTTGTGCCTTCATGTCGAATATGTCTAGGAGTAGCTTCGTGCATCGATTACGAATTTTGTGTTTTTGTGCCAATATGTCCATGCACTCCATTACAGCCAAAAACTAAGTTTGGATATTGTATCATGTTTTGGTCATCTTGAAAAATCGACGCGAAAATGGGGCCCAAAGGTGCATTAAATGCACCAGTTCGTGCGGCGATTATGAAACTTGTGTTTTCAAGTAAAACATGTCCAACCAACTCTTTAAACCCAAAAACCAAGTTTTGATATGTGTATCATTGTTTTGGTCACATTGAAAAACCTGTGCGAAAATAGGCTCCATAGGTCTATTAAATGCACTGATTCGTGCGCCGATTATGCAACTTATGTATTCGTGCTGAACATGCCCAATCCACTTCTTTACACCCAAAAAACATGTTTCGATATCCATCGCTTGTTTTGGTCATAATCAAAAACTGACGTGAAAATATCCCCCTAAGTGGATTAAATGCATCGATTCGTGTGCCGATTATGCAACTTGTGTTTTCGCGTCGAGCATGTTCAATCTATTGCTTTACACCCAAAAATCAAGTTTGCATATGTATCTCTTGTTTTGGTCACCTTGAAAAACCGGCGCGAAGATGGGCCCATAGGTGCATTGAATGCACCGATTCGTGCGTCGATTATGAAACTTGTGTTTTCGTGCCGAATATGTCCAATCCACTTTATTGCACCCAAAAACAAAATTTGGATATGTATCTTATGTTTTGGTCACCTTCAAAAACTGGCGCGAAAATTGACCTGTTGGACCGTTGGTGCATTAAATGCACCAATTCGTGCGCCGATTATGAAACTAGTATTTTCATGGTGAACATGTCCCATCCACTCCATGACACACAGAAACCAAGTTTGGGTATGTATCTCATGTTTTGATCACTTTGAAAAATCGACGCTAAAATGGGCCTCGTAGATGCATTAAATATACCACTTCGTGCGTCGATTATTAAACTTTTGTATTCGTGTCGAACATGTCCAATCCACTCCATTACACCCCAAAACCAAGTTTGGGTATGTATTCCATTTTTAGTCACCTTGAAAAACCAGCGCAAAAATAGACCCCGTAGGTGCATTGAAAGCACCAATTCACGCGTCAACCATGAAACTTGTGTTTTTATGCCGAACTTGTCTAATCCAGTCCATTACACCTAAAAACCAAGCTTGACATGTATCTCATGTTTTGCTCACCTTGAAAAACCGAAGCTAAAATGGGCCCTGTTGGTGCATTGAATGCACCGATTCGCGCTCGATTATGAAACTTTTGTTTTCATCTGAATATGTCCAATCTAGTCTATTATACCCAAAAACCAAGTTTGGGTATGTATCACATGTTTTGGTTACCCTGAAAAACTAACGTGAAAATGGGCCCCATCGGTGAATAAAATGCACCGAAGTGCCGATTATGAAACTTGTATTTTCGTGCTGAACATGTCCCATCCACTCCATTACACCAAAAAACAAAGATTGGGTATGTATCTCATGTTTTCATCACCTTGAAGAACTACCGCGAAAACAGGGCCTGTAGGTGCAACAAATGCACCGGTTCATGCATCAATTATGAATCTTGTGTTTTTGCATAAAACAAGCCCAATCAACTCTATTACACCCAAAAACCAAGTTTGGATATGTGTATCATGTTTTGGTCACCACGAAAATCCGGCATGAGAACGAGCCCCATTGGTGCATTAAATGCACCGATTCGTGCGCCGATTATTAAATTTGTATTTTTGCACCGAACATGTCCCATCCACTCCATTACGCCCAAAAGCTAAGTTTTGGTATGTATCTGATATTTTGGTCATCATAAAAAACCGGCATGAAAATAGGTCTCACAGGTGGATTAAATGTATGGTATGTACGCCGATTACGCAACTTGTATTTTCACGCCGATCATGTCCAATCTACATCTTTACATCTAAAGTTTGGTTATGTATCTCATGTTTTGATCACCTTGAAAAACTGGTGCGAAAATGAGCTCCATAGGTGCGTTGAATGCACCTATTCATGCGACGATTATAAAACTTGTGTTTTCACGTCGAACATGTCCAATCCACTCTATTACACCCAAAAACAAAGTTTGGGTATGTATCTTATATTTTGGTCACCTTGAAAAATCGGAGCAAAAATATGCTCGTTGGTGCATTAAATGCACCGATTCGTGCGCCGATTATGAAACTTGTGTTTTCATGGTGAACATGTCCCATCCACTCTATTGCACCCAAAAACCAAGTTTGGGTATGTATCTCATGTTTTGCTCACCTAGAAAAACCGAAGCAAAAATGGACCCCGTAGGTGCATTAACTGCACTGATTCTTGCGTCGATTATGAAACATGTGTTTTAGTGCCGAATATTTCTAATCCACTCCTTTACACTGTCACACCCCAAATTTTCCAATTTCGGGATGTGAACCTTTTTCACTGAAATAAAGTAAAATTTGCAATTATTTCAATGATTATAAATTATTATTCATTAGTTTTGAATTTTAAATGTATTCAAAATTTCCTTAATAAAGTTTTAATATATTGTTTAACATTAACTTACTTTAATAAAATAATTTTGTATTTATTTTGAAACCAAATTTATTTGAATTGAAAAAAATAATAAAGAGGTGTTTGCCCAAAATTTGATTATTGAAAAGATGTCTTTAAAATATGATTTTTATTATGAAATCTGGTTTTATTTAAAAATGTTTCAAGTAACACATGAAATGAATTTATCTCAAATATTTTTAAATGAGTTCTTCTATTGTTTTATAATTGGATAAAAGAAATTACAATCAAAGATAGAAATGAAAAAAAGAATAAAGGAAATAAACAAAAGGAAAGAAAAGATGTTTTCCTGAATTTTGGATTCTAGAAAAAGATGTCTTAAAATATATTTATTTGAAATGGTCAAATAAAGTAAAATGCATTAGTCTCAAAATATTTGAAATGAATCATCTTATTTTGGAATTTTGAAGAAATCCGAGTACAATAATAGTAATAATTAAATGAGAATTAAAAATGAAGAGTGAAACCCTACTCCTATACAGGCCGCAGCCCACCTTCCCTCCTCTCCCCTCACCCCGCTGCCCAAATTCCCTCTCCCACCCTCAAGCCCCCTGGCCCAGCCCAGCTGACCCCTCTCTTCTCTCTTTCCTCTTACTGACGCGTGGGGCCTGCTAGTCACCCCCATCCTCGAGCCCCTTACAACCATCTGCCGCATCAACCGTGCGGGCCGCCCGCCAAGCTTCCCCTCGATTTCCCCAGGATTCGACCCCATAAGTACCCCCGACTCAGTCGCCACTACCCCGTACAAAAAATGGCCGCCCAGCCTCTTTCTGCTCCCACACACCTGAACACTCACCCCTATCGTTGAGCCGCTCCAAGCAACCACCCCAGGTAGCGCCAACCCCATGTTGGTATGGCAGGGGCTGAACCCGATCTTTCGATGAGAGGAGGATAGCTTCGATTTGGGGTGGATTCGACGTTGGCTGTCCGACTACAACAACCAACAGGGTTGCTACGCCTTAGCAACAGGTACACCGGCTCCGATTTATTGTTGTTCTTACTGTGCCAAGAACAACCCTGAACCTGCGAGCAATCGAGAACAAGCAAGAACAAGATGAACAGGTAGACAACTCACAGATCTGGATATAATCATGAAATTGGGGTTCTGAATCAAGCAAATCGGGTGGTCTCATCGACACACACGTTTACAAGGAAGTAGCTAAGGCTAAACTTGCATCTAAACAAAACCCACCCTCAAATGATGGCTGCCACAGGTTTATATAGTGGGAAGACGTCCTGGAGGCATGGGGGGGTCTCAAACCCTAACTTAGAGAGGGCCCCTAATGGGCTAAACTGGATACAATAGGCCTCAGCCCTAGAGGAGTTTGAAGCTGAGATTGGACCCATCTGAAAGTAGACTTTGAGATCTTTTCTATGAATACTCATTTGCCTTCAACAACATCCGGTGTGAAAAGTTATGACCGAAACAATCCAGCCCTGATTGATGGTTCGATCCTGCTTTTGGGTCCTGGTGCTCCTCCCATGTTCCTAATCATAACAAAATCACCACAAGGATTTAGTAGTACCCCATTCTGAGAAGAACTACTATAGACAGTGAGAAATGACTTGACCTGATAATTAAGTTGACGCGCTCGAGCTCGTGTCATGGGTCCTTCTTGTGCAATTAGTTTGGTTGTGTCTGTGGAAGTGATGTCCTCATCATCTTTCTTATGTTTGATGATGTAAGGAAAGGATTCAATAAATTCAATCCACTTAGCATGTCTACGGTTCAAGTTATTCTGGCTACGAATATGCTTAAGTGACTCATGATCGGAATGAATGACAAAGTCTTTAGGTCACAAATAATATTGCCACGTATCTAAGCATCGTACAAGAGCATACAATTCCCTAACATACGTGGAGTAATTAAGAGTAGGGCCATTTCACTAAAATAAGCAATGGGCTTTCCTTCTTAAATCAACACACCACAATGCCAATTCCACTATCATCTCATTCAAGTTCGAAAATCTTACCAAAATTTGGAAGTTGGAGAAGCGGTGCATGTGTAAGCTTGTCCTTCAAAGTGGCGAAGGACTCCTCTTGTGTTTGGCCTCAATGAAATGCAACGCGCTTCTTTGTTAACTCATTCATTGGAGTGGCAATGGTGCTGAAATCTTGGACAAAGCAGCGATAAAATCCAGCAAGTCCAAGAAAACTCCGCACTTGTGAAACCTTTGTCGGCGTGGGCCAACTCCTGATCGCATTTATCTTGGCTTCATCAACTTCAATTCCCTATGGAGTAACAACATAGCCAAAAAAAGAGACTTGATCAATGCAAAAGGTGCACTTCTCATGGCTACCAAACAAACGTGCATCTCTCAAAGCATCAAGAACAATATGCAAGTGAGATAAATGTTCGTTCATTAGCAAGTCATTAGCAATTATATCCCTATCAGCTTGTACAATTTCAGCAGTGTCGAAGGTAATAAAGTAATTTTCTTTCCTTTATTCATGAAGATAGATTTATTACTTTTACCATAGTGGATAGCATCATTATCATGTTCTATGGACGACCCAATAACAATGAACATGCTTGCATAGGTACAGCATCACAATCGACATAATCAATATATGTGCCAATGGAGAAAGGGACTCGATAAGTTTTCGTTACCTTTGCCTTACCGGAGTTGTTTAACCACTGGATATGGTACGGATGTGGATGTGGCCCTGTAGGCAAGTCAAGCTTAGTGATCAAATCAGAACTCACTAAGTTGTTGCAGCTCTCGCCATCAATTACCACGCATGCACGCAGGTTCTTGATCACAAAGTAAATCTAAAATAGATTATGGCATTGAATCTTATCAAGGTGTACCTGTGCGGAGAGCGCTCGTTGGACAATGATGGTCCTGTGGGCTGAAGTATTATCAGCACCAAATACTTGGCCATCATCGGATTCTTCATCCTCGACATCCGAAGCACTTATGCATCCTCCATCTTCAGTAGCAACGTATGCCCGCTGACTTTGGCAATCTCACTGCATATGTATGACCATGCCATGGCATCTATGATGTGTACGTGGTTCCTGATCTTTCGTCAGGTCGTGGTAACTCTCGATTTGGTGGAGATGTGATACACAATCGATCCGGCCTCAAATCAACACGATTCGAACCCCGCAATCGCAGCGCCACTTCTCCTCTGGTTATCAACCGTGCACACACGATTGATCTCATCAAGAAGGCTAATCCCAGCCTGCGAATCGAAGAACACAATCAAGAACAAAGAAGAACACAGCTCAATTGTGAAATCTGAATTAAATCACGAAGTTGGAAAACCAACGAACCGTCAAATGGCGAAACTGTTTCATAACAGAGGAAAACTAATCAAAACCTATCTCTAATGATGGTAGCTACTAATTATATAGAGTTTAGAACAACCTTAGGGGCAAACCCTAATACTAATGGGTCTAGAAAAGATACACGGCCTAAAGGCCAAAAGATAGTATCATAGCACCCGAGGCAGTTTCTGGATGTCATCTTATTTTAAAGATTTCTGCTGTTTTTCGTCGAATTTGAAGATGAGACTAGTGCTGTTGGAAAGGTTATCTTGTTAGCTTTCCAACCATATCTAAAACGTCCAAAACGGAGCTCGTATGGGACTGAGACATCCATTTTAGTGCAGGCTGCTTTTGAAGTCGAACGTGCGGTTCCTCGAGTTGTTTGGATCTTCTCCGGGGTTGAACGTACGATTCTGATCTCGAGCATCTACAAGTCCTTTGTCATGCTTTCCTTGACTCTCTCCAATGTTTCTAATCATGATAAAGTTATTAGATAGCAATCTATTCTCAAAGGAAGAAAGACATGTGTTTAGGAACGAGCTCAGCTCTAATCTCAACTGTCGTGCGTGAGTTTCATCAATACTAATTTGAGGAGTCTTGTGTGTATCTAAAGGAGAGAGGTCCTCATCAATCTATGGCACTTGATGTTGGAGGAGCGTCCTGTGGAGGTATATGAGGATGTACTCTTGTTGGGCACCTGCAAAGAGGGCTTACTCAAGTCTAAAGATTGCGCTGAAAGGTTTGGTTTTGGTGCCGTTGCAGTGTTGGAGGTGGTGGAAGGCTTCTTGTTCAATGGTGGTGGTGTACGTGTGGTCGAAGAAGAAGGAAACGTTGATCATAGAGTGTATGTATGGTAGCTGTTCTTTTGTTGTCGTCCCTGCAATTCTTTTTTGGCAAGCACAGCAAGGTGGAACAACTGTTCGACAGTATCATAATCTTTATAATCAATTATGTCCTGTATTTCATGACGCAACCCACCATAAAAATGACAGATAGTATCCTCAATGTTCTCTTCTATCCCACAACGCATCATACCCTTTTGCAACTCAGCAAAATATTCTTGAACAGATTTATCATGCTGTTTTAAGCATTGCAATTTTTTATGCAAATCTCTTTGATTTGAAGGAGGAACAAAACGGTTACGCACATCATCATTCAATCTATCCCAATTATCAGGTTGCAAATGCACTTTGCAAAGATCAGTCCACCATAGTAAAGCAAAATCTCTAAACTCACTAGTAGCTTGTTTAACTCTATGTTGTTCAGGAACTAAATAAGATGTAAATTTTTGCTCTACAACCATCTCTCAATCAAGATAAGCTTCAGCATCATAATTACCAAAAAAGGGTGGGATGGTAAACTTAATCTAAACGAAAGGTTCATAAGGAGCGCAATGTTCATTACCTCTCATACCTAGGCAGTTACGGCGTTGACGATCGTGGAATCTATTTTGTTGTTCTCTATCGTTGTCAATGTCATCCTCGGAGTAGTTCTCGTCATTAACTTCCTCTTCCTCTTGATCTGTTGTGGTCGACGTCTCTCAAAGGTTGTCACGCGAGTTGAGAGACGCTGTAATTCCTGGTTCGTTGTCGTAAGAGCATTGAATTGCTCAGTCGTCCTCTGATTGAACTTAGCAAGAGTGTCAGCAAGTTGATTTTGACAGACACATTCAGCGAAGTTGTTTGCGGAGTTGGCAGCTTCAGAAGGTTCACTCTTATCATTTCTAGACTTACCCTTTCCTGCCATGGTTAGAAAATAACAAAAAAGCAAAGCAGGATATTATTGCTACATTACTATGGTGTGAGAACTGTGGTGGTAGATCTCTAAAAGAAAATGACTTACCAAGTTCTTACACGGTTTTTAGCAATGCAAGGCAAAGGATGGTACAAGCAGTGGCAGGAGAGACCAAGAAGTCATAATTTCACAATTGCAGGGTCAAATGCAGTGCTGATCCGAGGTGGATACATGGAGCTTGGAGGGCTAAAATAATGATTAGTGAAAAACAATTCTATAACAGATAGTAAATGCTGAATAAGTGTTCCAAATATATAATTCTAGTTGTTGGTCGAATTTTAAGAAAAATCCAGATGCAAATAATGATAACACACAAAGATCAGCAACATACGTGGCTCCAAAGATCAGCAATCAGCACGGTATAGCACAAGACAGTGATGTCACCTCGATGATGTCACTTTTTTAATTTTTATTTTGAATTTTCACTATTTTTTCTTTTTCAAAGGCACAAAAAAAGGAACACCAAGATGTTTCAGACTGATCCAATGAAGAATATGTTCTATGGAAAATCACAAAGATGTTTGAAATTGCATGCAAAATCTTGTAAATTCACAAAGGTCCACTTCAAGGGAGAATTTGGTCTTGAAAAGCTTCTTGAACCACCACAAATGCGTCTTTTGTTCTGAGAATTTGAAAAAAAATTACCTGATTTCGAGTTCGTATGCAAAAGTTATGCCCATTTTACTGAAGGGTGTCCGAGATATATTTTTGAAGGGTGTGAAACGCACGCAATCGAGTGGCGATTTTGTGGATGATTCAACAATAGATGATAATGGAGAGGTGGATCTATGAAGAGTGGATTTGTTTGTGATCGAAATATGGGGTGGATGGGTGGGACAAAATTTTGCTGCAAAATAAACAAATAACAGATGTGACATGATAATAGATTGAACACAAAAATAGATGAACGGCGAAGGGAAAACACTTGGATGCAAAAAGATTTCTGGATCCAGCGACCAAAACACAAACTAAAGACACAAACTTAACACTACGGACTCTGAAAGAAAATTGTGCAAAACCTAAACATTTCTTGGACAGGGGAAACCTAATGATCTACTTTTTTTACGGCTTTTTTGTGTACGATAGGATGAATGTAAAATCAACAAGTATAGATGTGAACTTGACGATATACCCGAAGCTCTGATTATTATTTGATGTGTACGTGATTCTTGATCTTCCATCAGGTCGTGGCAACTCTCGATTTGGTGGTGATGCGACACAATCGATCCGGCCTCAAATCAACACGATTTGAACCCTGCAATCGCAGCAACACTTCTCTGGTTATCAATCGTGCACACACAATTGTCCTTGCCAAAATCTGAAATAAAATCATGAAGTTAGAAAACCAACAAACCATCAAACGTTGAAACTGTTTTAGAAATAGTTAGCTTCATGACCTTTAAGGTCCCCTAAAAGGTATGAATTGATTTTGGTGATTGAGTGGATACCATAGGTAACGGTTGTGTTGCAAGTACCACCCCGCTATTTCTGCATCAATATGGTGGGCTTCCTCGATGAATAACAAGGACGAACCCTAGAAGAGGAGTTGCCGGGAGTCAGAGGACAAAGGCTAAGGACTTGCTAAAGAGTCCATAGTAACGCATGTACTATTAAGAGGGGTAAGGTCATTTGTCTCCTGTCATACAAATGTTAGAGGGTGTTAATGCTCCTTAGATCCTCAGAATGCACTTTATGGCAGAGGAAGTGAAGTTGAAGATCGAAGCTCAAGACTAGCTGAAGATTCAGTCACCGAGCAGTCCAGTGAACCCTGGAGGAGCCACTCCAGAGTGAGGACCTCTCTGAAGTCAAGGAGGATCAGTCACCGAACAGTCCATCAGTGCAATGACCGGACAGTCCAGTGGGCTCGAAGTTGAAATCCAGAGAAGGTGTTGCTAGGAGTCAAAAATTGAAAGTCACAGGACAGTCCAGTGAAGGTATGCACCGGATAGTTCGGTGTCCTATGAAATACATTTCAGAGAGGGTGTATCCCTGGCCGAGGAGGAAGAAGGGTCAACAGACAGTCCGGTCGTCCAGTCACTAGACAGTACGGTGATTGCATAGACCAGTCAGTTTTATGACATCACGTCCCAACGGTTATTTCTAGGCTTGGAGCCTATTTAAACCGTGGAGGGGGACGTTTTCCTGTGTGCCTTTGATTAGAATTGCTGGAGCCAAATTGTGAGAGGCCAAGGGACACTACGAAGAGAGCACATTGCAAGATTGGTGATCTTTGGTGCTAGTAGGAGAGTAATAGGGAGCATTCATACACTTCTATAGCTTATAGGGCTGGAGAGGAGTTATCTTTGCCTATTACTCTTAGTCTGGGTAGCCTAGACTGGCTAGGAGTCGGTGCTTGAGATTTCGAGGAGATTTGCGAAAGACGACGTCAAGTTTGTACGCGGTTTCGGGTCCCTCGCACGAAAGGGACACCAAGAGGGACCGCCCGAGCCTTGGAGGCTTGCTCTAGTGCTTGGGTATTATGTGCTGAAGCGTACCTTAGTGAGCATCGTTTTGAGAATGACGGGAGGGACCAGGACCTCGATAGGAGTGGTCCAACGAGGATTAGGGAAAGGCGATTACCTTTCGTGACCTCGAGAAAAAATCACTTGATAGGAGTTGAGGTGCGCGATCTTTCGGTAAAGTGATAACTATCGATTTGGTGGAGTCGACTCTCACGATGCAACTACAAACGAACAGGTTGTGTGCGCCTTAGCAATCGCAAAACTAACTCTGAATGGTTATTGACCTCGTCAGGACAGCAAGATCTACCTGATCATGAAGATCAATTCTTGCAAGCAATCGAAGAACAAGCAAGAACAAGATAGCAAACTGAAATCTCTCGAATCTAAGGTTCTCAAAAGCTATCTAACAGATGGTCGTTGGATACAACTGAAGATCAGAAAGTTTGCAGAAGAGCTAAACTATAACAAAAGGAAACCCAAGTGTTTTTGGTGGCGGCTGGGACCTTTAAATAGGGTGGAAGACGACCAGGGGGTGCTGAGGTTGTCCTCAAACCCTAAGACGTGCTCCTAATGGGCTCAACTTGATACACGGGCCAACAGTTCAAGTTGGGGTGACGCAGCACCTTCTGTATTAGAACGACGATTGGCGCTGACTCCGATGTGATATGAAGGTGAGGTCGGATCCATTCGAAAGTAGACTTCATGAGGTTTCACAAATGTACTTAAACACCCAAATTGGATTCTATCTTGAGTCATGGATTTCGTTGCATGTTTGTACAGTTTCACAATTCGAATCCACTTTGTGTGAATATTTTCATTGAAGTCCTCATCAAAGGATATGATGTACACATCATCCTCACCGACTTGAATTAGAGTCCTCAACTCAAGTTCAGATTGCAAAAATGCCACTCCAATATGCCCTCATGAAATAATGAAAGGTGGAGGCCATGGGGGTATGAATGTGATCTCATCATCCTCTCCCGCTTGATTTGGAGTCATCCCCGACTTAAGAATAGTTTTAAAACCAGCGATGCCAACATGCTCTCTAGAAATCTCAAAAGGTGGAGGCCATGGGGGTATGTATGTGATCTCATCATACTCCCGCGCTTCATTTGAAGTTGTCCTCGACTCATGTTCAGAATGCAGAACCGCCACTCCATCGTGCCCTTCAGAAATCATGAAAGGTGGCGACCACAGGGGTATTCTGAAGCTATCAAGCGGCACAGCAAGGACATATAAGATCTCATCATTCTCCTCTTATTTGTAGCAAGCCGTCCTCGGCTCGATCCAGTGGTCGACAAATTTGCTTGTGGTCATATTGGGTTGAGTGATGAGCACAAAGTAACGCCCTAACAAAACGTTCTCCTGTGTCCTGAGCTGCTCCTGTTGACAGAAAACAAAACTAGAGAAACTTTGCAATCCATTTTTAGTGTTAGTGCATGTCATTTCTTGATTTTAATTATGCATTTCAAAATTGTGTTTCAGATTAAAGCATATGATGACTTTAGACACTAAGAAATCTCCAATCTCATCATATTTGCCAATTGCATGAAAACACAGTAGCCTAAACATTGCAAACTACAATTTTGAAATAATTTCTTCTCCAAATAACCCAAGTTACAAGGATTTCAAATTCAATATAACCTAAAGTTGTTAAAAAAGATCTGAGCTCAAACTTTTTCTCGTTCATATTAGTGCAATTAAAAGGCCTATCCTCAACAGGTGTGGACTCAACTGCAACATTTTGAACACCCTGTAATAGTTGTGTTTTTGGGATGAACGAAACTTGTTCACACAACTTGATACAATCATAGGATAAATGTGCATTACGAAACAAAGGATAAGTCATTGGAGGCTCAATTAAGCTTTGCAAAACACTAGGATGAACATTAGGCAATTGCAGTTTAGCACAAGCAGCATGAGAGGATCGAGATGTGGTGAGGGACTCACAGTGTGTTTTATTTTTCTTACTCTTGGACATAGCACAAGCAGCATGAGAGCATCATTATCCATTATTTCAGCAACTAGCTCAATGTCCTCTTCAGTCTTATTCTCACTCTCCTGCACGATGTTAGGCATAGGACAAAAAACAGAAGAGTGCTCTCTATTTAGTTGTGCTGTTTTAATAAAAGACATAGTATCACATAGCTCCACTTTATCACATTTCCCTTGTGACAAAGGCACATCAGCAAAACATTCTACAATTTTGTGATGGTGATTGTTCATGCTTGTATCTTTAGATGATAAAGGTTGATTTTCAGCAATACAAGCAAACAAATACAGGTGCGGGATTGAGTAGTAAGTTTTAGAGATGAGCAAAATTTAGATTTCAGAATTGAAACCAATCATAAACCTACTGATTGTATCTTCTCGGCATTCATCTAAGCCATCAAACATGACACAAACCTTAAAGTCATGAAAGTTTTCTTTAACAGTCATACAATCCTGCTTAAGATTCTAAAACTTTATTGTGCCTACAAATATATTTTCATTCAAGCAAAGAACATTCAGTCAAAACACTTGAGGCAATGTAAATCTTTTCTTTTACAGAGAAGTTATGTGCATTAAATTCTTTATCTACATTTAGTTCGCAGTCAATGTATGCATGTGGATCAAATTTTCCAGCAAAAGAAGGTATTGACGAACTGATGACTTGCAAAATATCAACGATTACCTTATGTTGGAGCATCTGCACATCTTGGTGGGGGTGTAAACTACCAGCTCCTTTTTTTTATTGTGCCTATCATGGTTAGCAAACAGCAAAACAAATTGACAATGAGCTAGGTTGTGTCCAACTCGGTTTCTCTCAAGCCTGCAAAACCAAGTTTTTACATGTTCTTACCAAACCAGCAGGGGTGATTTGCAACCAATGATGTCAACCAGTGAAGATTCATGGAGCAATTGCCAGGGACACAAACTCTATTTGCTGTAGAAATCTGTGGAGCTAAGATAGTTTTTTTAGCAAGGATTAGCACAATCGAATTAGCAAATGCAAAGTTGAATAAGTGTTCAACAACGGTACAGTGCTGGTCCTATGCTAAATCCTGCTAGAGACGCGAGCCTATACACAAAGGTTGACATAAATAATACAAAAAGCTCGAGACAACAGCAACAACTCAATTTTCTTATTTTTTTTGGCTTGCTTCTTTTTTCTTTTTCTCATCCTTTCCTTTCTTTTCTTCTCTTTTTCTTTCCCTCTGTTTTTTGTGATGGAATGAAAACAGGGATAAAGAAAAGTGCAGCTAGCAGATAGCAGATCTCTTTTGTGATTGCGACACGCTTGATGGAATTTTATGGTAAGTGTGGATCAATTTGAAAGACAACACAAAGATCTTTCCATATTGTACAAAAACGTGCCAAACAAACAACAGATCGCAGAGATATGGCTGTTTTCTTTTGCACCAAAATCTGGTAACCGAATCTGTTATTTGCAACAAACTCAGATCTAGATTGATATCTTCCTTCTATTGTAGATTTGAGCCAAGAACGTGACAAGAACTCGAAACTCTAATAGATTAAACACTAAGACCAGCAAAACGACACGATGATGCACCCACGAATTCAACAACGCAAGTGACCAAAAAGAATGATGCACGGGCCAAAGGTCTAGGACAGCGGGACTGGTTCAAGATTTCTTTTTTGTTTAGCTGTTATGTCAACAGCAGGAATATGAACAGAAGTACAAAAAAAGTGGGGTAGATCTCACCGAACAACCTGGAAGCTAGTACCACTTGATAGTAGTTGGGGGTGCCCGATCTTTCGGTGAGGTGATAACTATCGATTTAGTGGAGCCAACCCTCAGAATCTGACTACAAACAAACAGGTCATGTGCGCCTTAGCAATCGTAGAACCAACTCCGAATGGTTATTGACCTTGTCAGAACAGCAAGATCATGCTGATCACGAAGATCAATTCCCAAGCAAGAACAATATAGCAAATTGAAATCTCTCGAATGTGGAGTTCTCAAAAGCTGTCTAATAGGTGGTCATTAGACATAAATTGAAGATAAAAAAAGTTTGCACAAGAGCTAAACTATAACAAAAAAAAACCTAAGTGTTCTTGATGGTGGCTGGAACCTTTAAATAGGGTGGTGGATGACCGGGGGGTGCTAGGGTCATACTCAGACCCTAGGACGTGCCCCAAATGGGCTCAACTTGATACACGGGTCAACAGCTCAAGTTGGGGTGATGCAGCACCTTCTGTATTAGAACGACGATTGGCACAGCAAGGATTTGATATGAAGGTGAGGCTGGATCCATTTGAAAGTAGACTTCATGAGCTTTTCAGAATGTATTTAAACACCTAAATTGGATTCTATCTAAAGTCGTTGCTTTCATTGCATGTTTGTACTGTTTTGCAGTCCGAATCCACCGTGTGTGAATATTTTCATTGAAGTCCTCATTAAAGGATATCATGTCCACATCATCACTGAGCACTCTCTTTACTTGCCGCATTTACTTACCGTTTGAGTAGTGTGATAGGTTGTTCTTTGATTCCTTTTGGTGGCTATTGTGCTAGTGCTTGCTTGTTGTTATTTCCTTATCAGTAGAATTATTAGGGGTCTTGGCCTACTAGACTTGGTTAGGTTTGCTTCTGTTGCGGTTAAGTCTTATAGTTTTAGTTCGTAGCGAAATTAGTGCTTTATCCACCGATTCAACCCCTCTTCTCAGTGTCTTTGATCCTTACACTGAAACCTGATGATGGCGGCTACTGATGATATAGAGTTTAGGGTGTCCTTAGGGGCAAAACCCTAATGGTAATGGGCCTAAGAAAGATACACGGCCCAAAGGCCAAAAGATAGTGTCGCAGCACCCAAGGCAGTTCCTGAACGTCATCTTGTTTTAACGATTACCGCTAAATTTAGAGATGAGACTAGTGCCATTGAAATGTTTATCTTCTTAGCTTTCCAACCATATCTAGAACGTCTAAAACGGATCTCGTATGAGACCTGGGCGTCCGTTTTAGTGCAAACTACTCCTAGAACTCGAGGGCAACTTGACTTTGAGTCTCCGGGGTTCAACGTGCCTTGCTGGTCTTGAACATCTCCAAGTCCTTCTTTATGCTTCCTTTGACCTTCTCCAAGTTTTCTAATCATGATAAAATCATTAGGTAGCAATTTATTCTTAAAGAAAGAAAGACTTGTATTTAGAAACGAGCTTACCTCTAAATTTAATTGTCTTGCACGAGCTCTTGTGATTGGAACATCTATAGTACGTGGAGAAGCGTTGTGTGTATCGAATGATGGGATGTCCTCATCACAAGTGGACTACGAGCACTGTCGTTAAAGTTCTACTCGTGGCTAATGATTGATGACTCGACGTTGGTGACGCTCTACAGCTGTATCAAGCCTAACACTCGACCCTACGAGCTATACCTAACCCTGTCACTTGATCAACACCCAACGGATTGCGAAAAACCTTAAGTGCGAAACACTCACATAAGCACAAAAAAGGGTCGGAAACTCCATCATTCACAATGCCAAGTTTATAATCTTTATTTACAGGCAGAAGACACTACAAGGAAAACCTAAGTCTACGGGGGATTGTGGCGGCCGTCGAGGGTCTTGAGGCCATGCTGGCATTGATCGAAACTGCACCAGCATGAAGTTCCCCGCCAGGAAGCTGGAGCAGAGCTCCCTCACCCGAAACTGCATGTAGGCCGTCAAGCGCGCGATCTCTTCATCTGAGATGTCCGCAGCGAACCCCTTGGAGATGCACCCAACATTGATCACCGGGTAGTGTGACACAGTCTGCGCCACGACCAGCAAGCTCCCGTCTTCCAAGGTGCCAACCAGCGCGGTGGTGATGAGCCTGGGAAGTTGCCTCAGCACGTGCTCGGCGTACTTCACCGAGACGTCGTCCTCGGTTACCCGGAGGAAGACTTGCCGAAGCATGCGTCGGGCGATCGACCTCAAGCTCCGGAAGTCCCGAACTACGGCTGCAAGGCAACAACAATCAGCAGCTGACCCCACGCCAACATTCTATCAAACAAACGCTCAAAAGGTACGTACCATAGAGTTCTTCGCTGACGACCCTGACCGTGGTTTGTGCGTCTTCCAGCTCCTGCTGCACTCGGGCCCGCTCATCGCCAGAAGCCCTCTGCAACTGCATCAGCTCCGCGGTGAGCTTAGCAGCCTCGCTCTCCGCCGCCGCACGTGCTGTATTGGTGGTGACCCGAAGATTGGCAGCCTGCTCGTTGACCTCCTTGGCCCCCTTGAAGTCGGCCAAAGCTCTCTGCTGACCCGCCTTGGCAGAGAGTTGCCGACCCACGGTGGCCTTTACCTCCGCGTCCGCGTGGCCCAACCGCTCCTAGAGCTCTGAGCAACACAAGTAGCCTCAGTTCCTAACTCCCGAGGATAGGGAGAACAGAAAGCAAAAACCAAGAAAACAATCAACTTACTGGAGGTGGTCTGCACGACGGAGGCGATCCCGGGCCTCCTCCCGCGCGGCCTTGATCTCCCGATGGAGTCAGAGGGCGTCGTCTCTTGATACATCCTGACCGGCTTGAGCGTGATCTAGCTCCCAACGGAGGGCTTCGACCTCCGCCTCTGACCTGGGGTCGCTTGGGGGCTGACCCAGTGACCGGAAGAGGACCTCCTGCATGAGACACAATTAAGTGTCGCACATAACAAAGGTTCATGCTAATGAACTCCTAAATAAATTATTATTACCCAAGAGTGGGACCCTCGAGGACATCTCGGCACTTGGCCAGTTCATCAAGCAGTTTGCTCAAAGACGAACCGACCGAATAAACGATCTTTCGGACCCCACACACCCTATCATAGTAGCCCAGGGTCTGCAACACCACTTCACCAGATGGGGGGTCCACCGCGTCCGACCGCGGATGCCCGAAGGCTGAAGTCCCGGCGACCGTGACCTCAGCCTCTAATGTAGTGCCCGCCCTAGCTGCCTCACCGCTCACCTCCGCCAAGCCCTTGGCAGTGCCGGTCGTGGCCGAGTCCGATGGCTCCCTCCTAGGGGGCAGGCTTGGTGCCCTCTGCACCCCCTCAGTTGCGGCAGCCAGGGTCGGCTCTTGATCATCTTCACCGACCACTGCAACATCATCCCCTTCGACACTTGCAGCCGAGGGAGGTAAGACGGTTTCTTCGACAGCAGCCCTCTCCTGACCTTCCGCATCACCGCTAGAGGGAGGAGGCTGTGAAACATCTCCACAAGATGACGCCCCCACCAGCTAACCCTGCGGTGGAGGATTTGGACACAACGGGGCAATTGGAAGAGGCTGTGAAGCTTCATCAGCCACCGCCGCCAAGGGATCAGACCCTCCTCCGCCAGCCGCCGACCCGCTCCCCGACGCAGGAATGAGAGCAGTGGGGTCCGTCGTCGATGCCCTGTCAAAACAAACGAGATAAGTTCGCTTCTCATACAACTTCATTATGACAAACAAACCATTGTGATAGGAACTTACACCTTCGGCCAACGAACTGGGAAAGGGACAACGTGTCCTGACCCCAGCTGACCGGCCCTAACCATGGGCTGCACTGGGTGGACGACGGGGGCGGAAACGATGATGACGCTCGAGCCGCCGACCCTCACCCTCTTCGCCGGAGAGCCAGGGGCGCCATCGGACTCAGTCTCTGACCTGCTGCCCGCAGCAATGTTTGACTCCCCAGACGAGATAACCTACGCCGCCAAAGCGGCCACATCCTCCCGGATCGGCTAGGGGCCAGGCCGAGCACCTGCTGGGCCAGTCCTCCTGGCCTCGACAGGACGGAGGGCCTCCTCAACCTCTTCAAAGAGGCGCCCACACCAGCGCCGGCGCCCCCGACACCCGCCGTCGGAGCTGCTGCAGCAAACGAAGAAGATGATCCCGCTCACACCGGCAGTGATGCTGGAGCAGACAAAGAGGACACGCCCACCTGCAATGACACCAACAACAATTGACTCAATGTGATGTCTACTCAGACTACACTAAAAAATCTGATGACGAAGATTGCCCAAAAGAGCAACTCACCCGAAAGGTGCGGACAAAGGCGCCGGCCTGTTGGTGCTCCCCGAGAATGTAGCCCTCCAGCATGCGCGCCACCCAGGTGTCGATCTAGGCGCCCGACAGCTCCTTCCTGACCACCACGCGGGTGTCGTCCGCGGGGCCATTATACTCCCACATGTATCGGGCGCGATGTTGGAGTGGGAGCACACGTCGCTGCACGAAGGTTCGGACCACTTGATGGCGGTCAACCCGACGCTTCGCAGCTCCCCGATCTGAATGAGGAGCGGCGCCAACTGCTGCACCTGGGTGGCCGACGGCAAGGAGTTCCACAAGTCGCGCATCATGGAGACCTCGTCGCGGAACGCCGGCAGCCCGGGAGCGATATTGTGGACGTAGAACCGGTCCACATCCCAGCCCTTCAGCGACTTCTTCAGGGGCATGCTGAGGTACTCCGCTGCCCAATTGCTGCGGAGGCAGATCCCAGTGCCCCCATACCGTCGACCACCGGTGCAGTTGCCGGACCACCGCTGCATGTTGAAGAAATACCTCCACCGCTTGAAGTCTGGAGGGATGCCGAGGAAGGCCTCGCAGAGGGTGACGAAGATGGAGATGTTAAGGAGCCCGTTCGGGATGAGATGATGGAGGCCGATGCGGTAGAAGGTGAGCAACCTGTGGAAGAATTCAGAGCAAGGGAGCCCGAGCCCACGCCCGCGGAAGAACTCAGAGCAAGGAAGCCCGAGCCCATGCTCGTGGAGGTGGCGAAGGAGACGATCTCGTTCAGCGTGGGAGCCGAAGCCAGCTGGCACCACACCGCCCTCCAACCGATGGCGGTCAGAGGTGTTCGACTGCTTCCACTCCGTGGCCATGGCTACAACGACGACGATGATAGCGGCGATGAAGCAGAAAAGGAAGCGAAGGATCGGCGAAGAGAGCACGCAGAAGGCGAGTGCTTGGAGGCTTGAGGAAGAAGGAAGCTCAAGCAATGCAACGGGCGGAGTGGATTTTGAAACCCACTCCCCCACTTTAATACCCGAAGGAGGCGAATGGTTCCACCACCATGATCCTCGGGGCACGATGCAACGTTGCGCGACACAGTGTTAATCCACGTCATGATGGCCGCCCAAACTAACGGGCACCCACGATCTCCACACACCACCCACTGATGGAGGTGATGAGGACATCACTTTTTTAGATACACAAAAGACTCCTCAAATTAGTATTGATGAAACTCATGCACGACAATTGAGTTTAGAGGTGAGCTTGTTCTTAAACACATGTGTTCCTTCCTCTGCAAATAGATTGCTATCTAATGACTTTATCATGATTAGGAACATTGAAGAGGGTTAAGGGAAGCATGAAGAAGGAATTGAATATGCTCAAGATCAGCAAGGCACGTTCAACTGCGGAGGAGAATCAATCAAACTTGAGTTCGAGTCTGAGTCGGACTCCAAGAGCAGCCTGCACTAAAACGGATGCCTCGGTTGCATACGAGCTCCGTTTTGGATGTACTTGATATGGATGGAAAGCTAAGGATATGGATGGAAAGCTAAGGATCAAAAACATGGCAGGATTGTTCAAAAGACAACCTTTCATCCACAATCAGGTTTATAATATTACATAATTAACTTACATAAAGGTTCGATATCTACTTATAAACAAAGAGTACATTGCGTTACACGGTTTTTCCTTTGCCATCTCTTCGGACATAGGGCATCAAATTTTTATCAATGGTTCATTCCACGAGCTTGATGTTTTCTCGATTTGTAAAAAGGGTCATCTCATCACATTTATTGTAGTCCTCAACATCTTCACTTATATTCTCCACTCCAATAATTTTTTGCTTTCCTAAGATAATAATTTGCTTTTTATCATTTGCAGGGCCAACTATGTAGAAAACCTGTGCAACACGATCAGCAAGTACCCACGGGTCATCCTTGTGACCAACATTATTTAGGTCCACAAGTGTGAACCTGTAGTTGTCAGTGTTCACTCTGTTCGGATGTTTGACCCATTTGCACATAAAAACAAGAATTTGCAGCCTGTCGCCATAATCAAGTTCTCATATTTCTTCTATAAATCTATAGTATTTGTTTTTATTCCCTTGTGGGTCGAAAGCTTCAATCCGAATACCACTATTTTGGGAAACACTCCTCTTATCTTTCTCTTTAGTGTAAAAGGTGTACCCATTAATATCATACGCTTGCCATGAGGTAACTAAACTTGACGGCCGTGAAGCCAACATCTTCATTGTTTTTTTCTCTATTGTATACCCATGGAATATTTTTATCCATTAACCATGTGGCGAAACGAGGCTTATGCTCTTTCATTATCCAAATATCTGATTGTTCTCGATATTCTCTTCGAAGATGATCCATATGTTCCTTGATATATGGCTCAACTATTGCGATTTATTTCAATATACTGAAATGTGCATCTCCAACTGATTGGTAACCCTCATCAACGAATGTTCTCATACCTTTTCTTCCTCTTCCAAACAACTTACCCTCATGCAGCGATATAGGTAAACCTATTTTTTTCCCATCTTTTATGTAATCTGCGCAACATTCAACCACTTTTTCTGTTGTGTAGCCCTCCATAATTGAACCCTCTGGATGAGCGCGACTGCGCACATAGCCCTTCAAAATTGATAAATACCTCTCATATGGAAACATATGATGCATGTATAATGGTCCTAAAGCCTTTATCTGATCCACTAGATGAATATGAGATGTACATGCATATCAAAAAAGGATGGAGGAATGCACATCTTAAGCTGACACATAGTCTCGACAATGTACATTTTCAAAAAGTACAGATCTTCAAGATTAAGCTCCTTTTGTGAAATTACATTGAAGTAGCACAGTCTTGTGATGACAACTTTAATATGCACTAGTTTAATTGACTTTATTGCAATTGCAAGGAACACCATCATCATGATATGACAGTCGTGAGAGTTGTAACCAAATATAGACAAGTCGGTCATCGAGACAGGTTTTTTGATGTTGGATAAGAAACCCATCGGCACTTTAATACCATGCAAGCATCTGCAAAATGCCTTCTTCTCCTTCGATATCAGAGTTTAGCTAGCCAAGGGAAGATAATGTTTTCTATTAGGTCTATCTTCGGGGTGAAGCTTAGACCTCAAATTTAGTTGTTGTAAGTCTCTACGAGATTTCAGGCCATCCTTGGTCTTCTTGGGCATGTCCAGTAAGGTTCCAATGATACTATCAAACATATTTTTTGTAACGTGCATCAAATCAATACTGTGGCAAACATCCAAGTCCTTCTAGTAGGGTAGATACTTAAAAAATTGATTGCTTCTTGAACGGTGTGTCGTCTGTTGATGTGGTTTTCTTTCTCTTTATCCCCTTGATCGTTCCCTTCCCAAATACAACAGTTATGTTCTTTACCATTAGAAAGACAAGTTTTCCACTGTATGGTGTCGAAGATGCAATAGTGTTGTCAAAATGTTTCTTCATCTTGCGGTATTTGTGATGCTTTGTTAAGAACCTTTGATGCCTCATGAACACTAATTTTCTAGATGATGGAAGGTATATAGATGCAGTTCCATCCGCACATACTACACATCCTTGCTTCCCTTTTGTTTGTCCAGATATGGTAAAGAGGCCTGGGTAATCATGGATGGTAACAAATATAATAGCTCGTAGAGTGAAATATTCTCGTCGAAACTCATCCCACATTCGAACACCTTCATTCCATAACTTTGCCATATCCTCCATCAAGGTTTGAGGAACACATCAATATCGATGCCAGTTTGTTTTGGACCTTGGATAAGAATGGACAGCATGAGGTACTTTCATTTGTGGCACAACTAGGTTGGAAGGTTGTACATCGTTAGAATAACAGGCCATGCGCTGTGTACGGTCCTGTTTTCACTAAATGTATTCATGCCGTCCGTACTCAATCCAAACCTTATATTTCGATCCTCCTCAGCAAACTGTGGATAAAGAAGATCGAAACTCTTCCATTGAGTTGCATCAGCCAGGTGTCGAATCTTTCTCGGGTTCATCCAGAGCTTCTCAGCATGCCAACACATGAGTTCAGCACCTCTAGGGTTTGAGAACAGAGGCTTCAAGCGATCAATCACTGGAAGGTATCACATGACCAAGGAAGAAATCTTCCTATTTCCACTCAACTCGTTGGAACCACTGTCATCATCAATCTTAAGACCGATAGAGTTATTCTTCTTCTGTGCTATTTTGTTCAAATTGCTAGGGTACATACGGTTATAACTCTTTTTGTATCAACTGATGCCACATGTCGAACTTTTTTCCATAAATTCATACTCTTTGCGATACAACACAGTGGTTTGGATACGCATGTATTTTTTTCACACCCAGCAACAATGGACATATAAGCATAGCTCTATAAGTGGTGTTTGACATCAACAGGCTTTGGAAGTATTTTTTGTAGCAGACTCAAAAGCACGATGAAGCTACTATAAGACCATTCATTTCTGGCTTTTAACTTTAGAAGTTCAAGCATAGCACGCAACATCGTGAACTCTTTTATCACATCCCTTTGATTCCTCATACAAAAGGTCATTCGATGCCTTCTCCAAAACTTCCATATTATCTAGATCTCTCTCAACCCCCATAGAAGTTAGCACTTGCGGTTCAACGTGATGCAACAACTCCTCAAAGTCAAACAGAATATCATCTTCTTCATCGTCATTGTCATCATCATGTCCACAGTATCAAGATCCATACTAGGATGATCGATGTTGCATCCAACATCCACAACATCTGGACAATCCACTTGAGACATATCTTTTTCTCCATGCGCTGTCCATATGGTGTAGTTTTTCACAAAACCTCTCTTAATCAAGTGTCACTGGATCACTAAAGTATTTGGCCAGGCAATGTCGTTGACGCAATCAATACATGGACAAAATATCTCATTTCTCTTTTCTCTCTAAGCATGATTCTTGGCAGTTTCGAGAAATAAAGAAATATTTTGAAGAAACTCAGGAGAAGGTCTTAGTGCATTGTATATCCATTCTCGGTCCATTCTTTATTTCAACCTACGCATAATTTTATAGATTCAATTAAATAGAATACTAATTACACATTAGCGAAAAAAATTATAAAATGCTAATTAATAATTACAAAATTTAAAATTTATGACTTGTACAACATGAATGGAAACTTAGAAGATTAAGAATTATCAAAATATTCTAAATTTTAGCCAATATAAATCTTCTAAAATGACAGAACCTTGAGGAACCCTATGATGAGGACATCACTTCCACAGACACAACCAAACCAATTGCACAAGAAGGACCCATGACACGAGCTCGAGCGCGTCAACTTAATTATCAGGTCAAGTCATTTCTCACTGTCTATAGTAGTTCTTCTCAGAATGGGGTACTACTAAATCCTTGTGGTGATTTTGTTATGATTAGGAACATGGGAGGAGCACCAGGACCATAAAGCAGGATCGGACCATCAATCAGGGCAGGATTGTTTCGGTCATAACTTTTCACTCCGGATGTTGTTGAAGGCAAATGAGTACTCATAGGAACGATCTCAAAGTCTACTTTCAGATGGGTCCAACCTCAGCTTCAAACTCCTCCAGACGTGATCAGAATCGTCAGAAATGCGTTCGGACCTCCAGTCACGGGCTGAGGCCCATTGTATCCAGTTTAGCCCGTTAGGGGCCCTCTCTAAGTTAGGGTTTGAGTCCCCCCACGCCTCCAGGACGTCTTCCCACTATATAAACCTGTGGCAGCCGTCATTTGAGGGTGGGTTTTGTTCAGATGCAAGTTTAGCCTTAGCTACTTCCTTGTAAACGCATGTGTCGACGAGACCACCCGATTTGCTTGATTCAGAACCCCAATTTCGTGATTATATCCAGATCTGTGAGTTGTCTACCTGTTCATCTTGTTCTTGCTTGTTCTCGATTGCTCGCAGGTTCAGGGTTGTTCTTGGCACAGCAAGAACAACAACAAATCGGAGCCGGTGTACCTGTTGCTAAGGCGCAGACACCCGGTTGGTTGTTGTAGTCGGACAGCCAACGTCGAATCCACCCCAAATCAAAGCTATCCTCCTCTCATCGAAAGATCGGGATCAGCCCCTGCCATACCACCCTAGATAATAAGGAATCTAAGAATTAGGGCACCAATCACACTTAATCTTGAAATAAATCAGAGGAGGAGCAAAAGATTACCTTGGAGAACAAGATTCTAACAATTTTAGCCAAAATAAATCTACTAAAGTGGCAAAACATTGAGAAACCCTACATAATGAAAAATCACGGAACTAGGATACAAATCACACTTTATTTTGAAATAAATCAGAGGAGTACAAGATTACCCTAAAGAACAAGATTCCAAAGAAGATTCGCGAAGAAAACCTTCCCCCCGCCGATCGGATTTTTGCATCGCCACGTGTGCGAGGCTCTGGAACACAGCCGACTCGCGCGAGGAATAGGACTGTCGGGGCCCTATCTGTGGTATTTGTGCAGGCAGACCTCTTAATTTCACCGATTGCATAAAAGTGCATGCAGTTCTCTTAGACGACGTTTGGCACTAATGCCCATAATGCAAGCGGTTGTCTAAGAGGTCCACGGGCACTAATTTGATTAGTGCAGGTGGCTGTCTTAAGGAACCGCCTGCACTAAGATGTGCCTCTATGCAGGCGGTTCCTTAAGACAGCCGCCTGCAGTGAGGGATTAGTGCCAGCGGTTGATAGTTATCAACCACCTGCACTCTCAAAGGGGGGTGTCGAGACAAACCCTTTTTGTAGTAGTGGGATCTAATCTCGTCCGAAAATACTTCCTAGATCTCCAGAAATCATCGAAACAATATGACATTTAGAATCTGTTAGGGTGCCGTGACACCGTCTTTTAGCTCTTGTGTCGTGTATGTTTTCTAGGCCCATTGGTATTAGGGTTTGTCTCTTAAGAATGTTCTAACCTCCATATAAATAGTAGCCACATCATTAGAGATAGGTTTTTGCTTAGTTTAATATGTTATCAAACAGTTTCGTTGTTTGACGGTGATTTAATTCAAATTTCGCAATTGAGTTGCGTTATTTCTTGTTCTTACTTATGTTTTTCGATTCGCAGGCTAGGATTAGCATTTTTGGCGAGATTAATCGTATGTGCATGGTTGATAACCAGAGGAGAAGTGGTGTTGTGATTGCGGGGTTCGAATCATGTTGATTTGAGGCAGGATCGATTGTGTGTCATGTCTCCACCAAATTGAGAGTGACCATGACCTGGCGGAAGATCAAACCACGTACACATAAAGTTGTAATCAAAGCTTGAGGTATACCGTCAGGTTCACATCTATCCTTGTCAATTTTGTATTCATCTTATTGTCCACAAAAAAGCTGAAATACACAAAAAAAAAATAGATCGTTAGGTGTTCCCCTGTCCAAGCCGTGTTTAGCCTTTGCATAATTTTATTTCAGAATCCGTAATGTAGAGATTGTGTCCTTAGTTTGTGTTTTAGTTGCTGGATTTTGAAATCTTTTTGCATCTAGGTATTTTCATTTGTCGTTCATCTGTTATTGTGTTCACTTCTGTTATCCTGTCACATCTATTATATTGCAAAAAAAAATTCCCACCTACCCATCGCTTGTATCAACCGCTAACAGATCCGTAGCTTCCAAATTACTCATCCATAAGCTTCCACCACAAAATCATCTATAAAATTCGTAGCCAATTTCCAATTCGAATCTGTTTTCAGCCATTACCAGTATCTAATACGAAGGTCCATCATTCTAATAGTCATAACTTTTGTTTGTGGACTCTAAATGTCACACCCGATTTTAAGGCTATAACCATGTGACCATTTATGTGTGCCCAGGAATCAAGTTTCACACATAAAGTGACTTCATCATTGGTAAAACAGAACAATATCTTGAATAAAGAGAGAAAAAATGATTACCAGATGCAGCGGAAAAGAAAACCAAGTGGGCGCAACTTCCCCAGGCCCGAGAGACGGCTTGCCTAGACATGAGCTCTTGTGCTTCAATGTCCTCTTAAACTTTTTTCATCTGAGCAGATTTATAAAGGCCAGGTTGAGTACTGGATGTACTCAGCAAGTGTGGAAATAGATGACATGTAGCAACAAACGAGCGAAAGGCAATATAGGGTTATTTTGTATAAAAGCACACAATAGAGACACACTTCATATCAAGCACCTATTTACTAAGTGATAGACATCGTACCTATAGACCAACATGCCTACAGCCTACCCTGGTGCAGCATCAACATAAGAACTAATCACAGTCTCCCACTGTGATCCATTTACATCAGCAAACCATACCCAATCCCACTAATCATATGAGGATCCATGCAATGCTCATGACCGCGAGCACGGCTATCATGATAGTTTTAACTTTGTAGAAGTTGTACACATTCCCCACAAGAACTGATTTCATCTCCTGTTTTCAGGTGGACTAAAAAAATCTCCATTACACCTGTGCTAGTTGTGTACTCGCACACTTCCTTTGGTATGAGGGCCACTAGATCACTTCAAGGCTTTTCTATGGCTTTCTCCAGTTTGTACGTGCCCACTGAGGTTTCATCTAATCAGACACTAACCGTAACCTGAGAAAGGCCCCATCTTGTGCCAGATGGTTCCCGGGATTAACCCTCCCTTCCTCACACATCTCTCTCCAGGCGGATCTAGGCGTAACTCGCTTTTCGTGCTCCACCGATTGGCACGCACAGAACTGGTCTCCACCACTTACTACGCCAGGCTGCACCCATACTTGGCTCATGGTTGTACGATTGCACATGGGTGGTCGCTCCACGAACCGATCCTTAGATTTGGGAAGATAACAAACCAAGGGACAAGGCCAGTAATGCCGCACGCAGCCCTACACCAACCATATCACCCAAATCATTAATCCAATGTTGCTATTAAATAATTCATTAATCCTCATGAAGCAAGTATGATAGTAAATCAAATTAATATCGTCCATCCTGACAACAGTAAACTAAGCATGTAATCTACCCAACAAAAAGGTAAACTAGGGCAACAAGGAATAATAAGAAAAGACTAGGTAATTCTAACAATAGGTGCGCAATCAATTTGATACAAGCATGCATTCTTCCAGATAGAGGTTTTGTAAAATAGGTACAAGATGGCCAAGGACACTTGCCTTTGTACTATTATTGCTGCTCAATAATCTTGGAGTTTTGATTCTTGAAGTCCTCGCAAAGCGGATCCGAAGCGTAATTGTCTAAGCGCATAAGAAGACAAAACACAATTCAATCACAACTATGCATACAACAGAAGAGAATCAATGGGAGGATGCCATGAATGCATAGGTTATTTTCTTACGAATTCACTGAAATCAAAGCTACGGTTTTGATGTTATGGCATTTATAAGGGTTAGGGACTAATCTGCAATTAAAATTAATTTTTGAGGATTTAAATGCGAATTATATTAAAATAAAATAGTAGAATGTATTAATTTGTAAAACTTTATGATTTAAAAATGAAATTTATTAATTGTCATTAATTATTTTATAATTTAAATTTATTAGGGCTTAATTGTGAAGATACTAGTATTACAATTATTACTATCATCATAATTATTATCATCATAATTATAATTATTGTTATTATCATCATCATCATCATCATCATCATCATCATTATGGTATTTTTAATATTATTATCGACAATATAAATAATATCATGGTTATATTATACAATTAATATAATTTTGGTTATCATTAATAATGGTGTTATTATATTGTAATTGTTATTATCATTAACAATGTTAATATCCTTATATAATACAGTTATTATTATTATTAGTAGAATAATAATATTACCATATTATTTTATTGTTTACTTAATAATCATTATTGCTACTAATAGCATTATTATTATGATATTTTATAATCATTAATAGTTATACTAAATATTACTATATATTATTATTATTATAAGTATCATCATTGTTATTATTATTTATGGTGCTAAAAACTATAATTAAAATTAATTTATGATGATCTAATTGTAATTTCCTGAATTAAATAAGACAAAAAATTAATTATAGAAAAGCTTGGGGACTAAAATGTAAAGCTGTAATATGGCAGGGATTGATTTGTAAATTAAATAAGTGATAGGGGCTTTTCTATAAAATTAGTAACTACAATAGTTATTATTCACATTAATAATATTATTAACTATTTTACTGTCATTATTATTAAATTAATATCATTTTTAATAGACTAATACAAATCAACTAACCCAAATTTCTAATCAATTTTTTAATTAAAAGGATCCGGTGACGTCATCATGACCTCAGGATGACGCGGTAAACATTTTATAGTTATTTTTATGTATGAATTCCACAGATTAATCTGGACCCTTGCTTTCGTAATAGATGGATTGGATTTAAAATAGACGAAGTGTACACGTGGTTCAACCTCGAGCTTTGGATTTTGAATGGACGGATAGGATTCAAAAGTATTTGATCGGGTGACTTGGATCTGACGGCCATCGAGGCCCGGTCGGCTGGCTAGGGGTGGCTGCCACAAAGGCGATGGCACCATGCCGGACCTTGCCGGAGTTGGAGAATTCGATGTTTCGACATTCGAAACTCGGCGGGGAGGGAACTAAAACAGGGAGGAACTCGAGGGGATCCTTACCTAGGGCCTGTGCAGGGCGAGGACGGCCAGAGGTGGTTGCGCGACGGTGAGGGGCGACGGCGAACTTCGGCGATGAGGGGCGAGCACGTCCAGCGGCAAAGCTCGAAGGGTCGAGGGTCTTCGAGGGCGGCGTGGGTAGACGAAGAGCGACGTGGTGCTCGTGTCAGTTGGGGCGGCGTCCTGGAGGTGTTTCGATGGGCGATCCTGGGCTACGACTTTGGGTGCACAGATGGTGGGGAGGAAGGGTAGGGCGGCGTAATTTTTATAGGAGGGGGTGCGCCTAAGTCGGGGACTTTAGGGCCGAAGATCAAGACGCGATGCGGCTGGTTTGGTGGGTTTTCGGCCGGTGGCTTGGCTGGAGGTTGGAGATAGAGTTGACGAGTGGGGCCCGCGTGTTTGTGATAGGAAAAGGGAGAAGTGAGGTGGCGGCTGGGCTCTAGTGGGCTTGCGGGTGAGGGAGAGGGATTGGTGGCCCAAGGCTGGGAAGGATATTTGTCTCTCTTTTTTTCTTATTTCTTTTCAAATTCACTTTTAATTCTTTTATTATATCATTAGATTATCTGTATTAGATTATTTAAAATGATAGATTTCAACATTATAATATTTCAAGATGAATTTGTTTTACTTTATTTGAACCATTTCAAATAAAAACATATTTTAAGACATCTTTTTTGGAATCCAAAATTCAGAAATATCTTTTCTTTTGTTTTTTTTCTTTATTCTTATTTTTGTTTCTTTGATTACAATTTCTTTTATCCAATTATTTATTATAAAACAATAGAAGAATTCATTTGAAAGTATTTGAGATAAATTCATTTTAGGCGTTATTTGAAACTTTTTTCAAATAAAACAAAAATTCATAATGAAAATCATATTTTCAAGACATCTTTCCAGTAATCAAAATTTGGGAAAACATGACTTTACTATTATTTTTTATTTTTCAATTCAAATAAACTTGATTTTAAAATACATTTAAAACTACCATTAAACAAAAACATTTAAAACTTCATTTTCAACGATATTTTGAATACATTTAAAATTGAAAAGAAATGAATAATAATTAAAAATATTTAAATAATAGTAAACTTGGGGTGTGACAAACTACCTTCCTTAACAAGAATCTTGTCTCCAGATTCTTCTGTGGCGAGGGTG
>BCLG01000414.1:66781-141247 GCA_001602295.1 Zoysia matrella | reverse complement strand
AAAAGCTTGTTAAATGATAAAAAAATATGAGGAAATTACTTTCAAGAGAATTTAAACCCAACATTACAACTCAAAATAAAAAAATCTTTAAATACTTTTTTATTTTCTTTATTTCTTTCTTTTTTTTGAAATTATTACAGGTATGTCAGTATAAAAAAAATATTATTCTGAAGTACTTCAATTATTTTAGTATGGAGAAATTCATTTTTAAAATAAGACTTTGTAATATTTAGGTTTATTTGATGATTCAAATTTATTTTATTAATTTAATGAAACACATTTTTTTAAAAGAAATATTTCAAAGATTTTAGTATGGAGAAATTTATTTGTAAAAGACTTTGGATTGAATTTATTTGGAATGACTTTGAAACATTTAGAAGTTTTTTTATAATTCAAAATATTTTATTATTTTATAAGCCCTTTTAAGAAATTGAAGACATACTTTTTTTAAGTAAACACGTTTTTTTTTAAAAAAAAAGCAAACCCATTTCATAAAAGCACATTTAAATGTTAAGAAAATGTTAAAACTTTACTTTCAAGAGAATTTAACCACAATTCAAACATAAAAATAATTTTCCTTAAATCATTGTTAATTTTCCTTTTTTCAAAAGAAAATTCATTTCAAAAAGACTTTGGAATATTTAAAAGATTGATTTGATAATTCAAAATATTGTATTAATTTATTAACCATTTTAGAAATTGAAGAAACACAAATAAGCATGCCTTTGAAATAAGAGCAAACCCCTTTTTTCCAAAGCATGTTAAATCATATGCAGCGGAAAAGAAAACTAAGCATAGCTGTAAGGATCAAAGACACCGAGAAGGGGAGTTGAATCAGTGGACTTATAGGAGTAAATTCGCTACAAACTTAAACAATGAGACTTAATCAGAATGGAAGCAAACCTATGCAATTCTAGTAGGCCAAGACCCCTAACAATGCTAATGAAATGATTAAGAACAACAAGCAAACACTAGCATGATAGCCACCAAAAGAAATCAAAGAACAGCCTATCACTCTACTCAAACGATAAGTAAATGTGGCAAGTAAAGAGAGAGGGATAGAGTGTGCTTAGTGATTTTTCCCAAGGTCTCAGAAGGTAGGCGCCTTCACCTAATCCTCATGGAACCACTCCTATCAGAGTCTTAGTTCCTCTCGTCGTTCTCAGAATGATGCTCACAAGGGTACGCTTCACTTCCGAAGTGAAGTCACCGATGGGCTGGCTGTCGCACACAATACCCAAGCGCTAGAGCAGGCCTCCAAGGTTCGGCCGCTCCCTCTTGGTGTCCCTTTCGAGTGGGAGACCCAAAACTGCATACAAACTTGGTGTCGTCTTTCACAATCTCCTCGAAAGCTCGAACACCGACTCCTAGCTGGTCTAGGCTGCCCAAACCAAGAGTAATAGGTAAAGATCATTCTTCTCAAGCTCAACAAGTTCTAAAAGTGTATGAATGCTCCCTATCATTCTCCTACTAGCAACAAAGATCTCAAATCTAGTCTTGTGCTCCCTTGGTGGTGTCCCATGTCCTCGCAAAAGTTTCCTCCAACAGTGTAGACCTCAGGCACACACGACAATGTACCTCTCCATGGTTTAAATAGGCTCTAAGCCCAGAGACAACCGTTGAAACGTGATGTCATAAAGCTGACTCTTTATGCAATCACCAGACTGTCCAGTGACTGGACCACCAGACTGTCTGATGACCCTTTCCTTCATCTAGCCAGGGAAACACCCTCTCTAGAATCCATTACATATGACACCGGACTTTTCGGTGCATACCTTCACCGGACTATTCTGTGACTTCCACTTTTGAACTCCTAGAGACATCTTCTTTGGACTTTGATTTCTGGCTCACCAGGACTGTCCGGTCGCTGCACCATCGGACTGTCCGGTGACTGCTCCACCTCAACTCCAGAGAGCACCTCTCTCTGGACTAGCTCCTCCAACTCCCCGGACTATCCGGTGATCTCACCGGACAGTTCGGTGACTACTTATTCAGCTGCACTTGAGCTTCGGTCTTCGACTTAGCTTCATCTGCCATCTTCAGTACTTTCTGAGGTATCTAAGGAACATTCGCACCCTCTAACACTTGTATGACAAGAGACAAATGATTCTACCCCATAATAGTTCCGACGGTCCTATGGACTCTAGCTAATCCTTAGCCTTGGTCCTCCGACGCCCGAAAACTCCTCTGCTTGAGATCATCCTTGTCATCCATTGAGGAAGCCCACCATGTTGTTGTACAATTAGCGGGGTGGACCTATAATCACAAACATTACCTATGGTGTTCAATCAATCACCAAAGTCCATTCATACCTTTTAGGGGACTTCAATGGTCTTGAAACTAACAATGTCCCCCTTTTTTGTGATTGATGACAACCATGGTACTTACAAATAGGCTCAAACGAGATGAAATAAGATAGAGAAGAAAACACATCTCGAAAGAATACTAAACCCCTTACCTTGATGATTTCCCTAGAAATTTTTTTGCAAGGGTTCCCCTCCTTTGTGTTTGGAAGTGCTCTCTCTCCTGCTGTTTGGTAACTCTCTCTTGCCCTTTGTCATCTACAAAAAGAGGGCATAGAGGAAGCATATAGAGAGGGAGAACACTGTAGAGACAAATGTTAGTGCACGATAGAATAGAACGGGAGCGCAAAGTACTAAGGAACCTGAAAAGACAATCACAACACGGGGAATCATACACAATAGAAGCCACGGGGTTAGTCCAGAAACCAAGTGTATTCCATTGAGCTAAAAGAGTCAAATGAACCACAAGCTCAGCAAAGTAACTTGAAGAGCCAAATAAATCCACCAAATAAAATCCAGAGCCCTGTCTACCCATCTACGGCCTCCCCCTAGATAGCTAGCCACATAAAAAATGATACATCACACGGCTCACTCCCAACTCCTACAAGAAAACTAGTCATGCACAGCTGAAGAGTCGGGCGCAGTGACGGTCGGTGGCTGCTCCACTGAAGCTGGCTCAGCTGCTGCTGCTGACTCATGTCCTCTAGGCTGCATCTGAAGAACTCGACTGCTCGGCTGTGGTGGTTGAAGGCTCTGCCTCTGAAACCGTTGGCGGTGGCTCTGTCAAAACTGACTCAGCAGTGGTAGCCTCAAAAGATAGTACTCTCGGAGCAAGCGGAGAACTACCAACCACTGTCCCTGACTCCAATGCTGGTATAGAACTCTGGGCTCAGCTGAAGCAAACAATACTGACATGGAGTACAGTGAAACCGGGGAGAAATGAGATGAAGTAACTGGCACGCTAACTCCACTAGTAGCACTGTCGTGTTGGCTCCCCCAAAAGGTACAAACAGTAATAACGGAGCTAAGAGCAAAGTTGTGAAAATAGGCGGCTGCAGCTGCTGATTTTGAACCTTTACTGAAAAAAGCTAGCAATGACGAATCCTGCGGCTGAGGTGCTGTCAGCTGTAGCTATGAGGGCAGGGGACCTAGTAGCATGGTCGTCAGGAATGCAGGCAAAGGTGGCATATCGATCCCCTAGAGATATGATGCAATCGCTCCAAACCCGGCAGACATATATAATATGGCCGCTACCATCTCCAACTGAGTCTGCTGCGACCTCTCAAAGAACTCCCTGTCCTACCGTCTCCTCTTCTCTGCAAGCTCTCTCTCCATCCAAAGCCTCTCCTCAATCTGGAGGTGCTCGAGTCGAATCCTCTCCTCGGCCCTCTCTCAGCGAATCCGCTCATCCTGCTCCTACCTATATCTCTTTTGCTCGGCCTGTTCTGCCTGGATAGCATCTAATCGGGCAGCAAGAGCAGGGACAAGTGTGGCACGAGAGGTAGGAGTCTCGGACTGACCTGGAGCCTCAGTGCTCCCAGCCACCGGCTGTGCTCCCTCCGAAGCCTCAGTCTCAAGCTCAAATTTCTCAGGGGCTGTGGTCTCCTCTCATCCAGTGGTACTCTAAGAAGCTGATATGCGTAGAACCCTAGAGTCGGATGGCTCAGCTGGACTGAAGGTTGTGTTGATCTCTGGGAACGCTACATATTCCTCCTCAGTCATAACACCAGCTCTCCCCAGCAATAGATATATGTAAGGGGCAAATGGTAACTGACGAGCACCAATCTCCTCATATATAACATCCTCTATCTGTGCAAGCAGCAAATCTATCAGATCAAATTCCTCATGCCTCAGCAAGAAACACAGCAGCCGCTGATGCAATATGATCACTCGCTCTCTGTAGCTAGCTCGAGGCGCTATCGACCTCCCAAGCATCCCTCTCAATACACGTGCCTCTTGTCTCAACCTCGAAGGCTGCCTCGAGTAATGCTCCCCATGTAGTGGCGGGTACGCAATACTCAATCTCTTGTCACTGGGCTTCGTACCTCCAAATGGTCTGAACGGCGGTGAGAAATCCGGATGAGCCAGTGCATGGATCCGAGTCTCCGAAGATATGAACTCCAGAGCAGCAATGAGATTGGTCCTCTCGAATTTGTGTGGCTCCCCTTGATACATAAACTAGAAGAATGAATGATCGGAGAGATCCATAGTGAGGCATAGGAAGTTTAGAACAATCTCCTCACTATATCTCAACGGCTGGGTGACCAACTCTGACAAACCAGAAAGATATGCAGTATGCTCCTCCAAGTCAATTCCAGCTCCTCTGCTCAGTGCCTCAATAGAACAGTGATAGTGTGTTGTAAACACTGAGCTCTTGCCCTTAATGGCAAGCTATCTCCTGTAGGCCTCAAAGATCCTCCACTGTAGAATAATCTAGAATGGTCCAGCATCAGCAGGTCTAGCAGTGGGGACCCAATCAGTGAAGTCAACTCTCCTCTTGGCCTTTATGGTCGTGCCATTGAGCTTCAAAAGGTCAACCACAACTTCAGCAACGCTAGCCATGGCCCGGCATGCCCTCTCCACTTTGGATATTCAAACATTGCAAACCCCAGTCTTCTGGAGAGGGCACCTCTGTGACCTCGGCTGTGTAACTCTCAGGGCTGCCTCTCCCTCCTCGGTTCTCGACTACCGACTGGCAAGAGCTCTCTGCGGCTGCACCTCTCTCTCAGCAGGGGTGGTCATCACTCTCTGCCGAGTCGACCTCCTCAACCCCCCCTGAACCTCAGCTCCTCCTATCCTTAGAGCACCACTCCTCCTATGCAGAGGCACATCCACATCTGCTGCAGCTAACGCTCTATCCCACGCGGGGTCACTAGTCCATTGCTTCTTCTTCTCAGGCTCAACGGCCTCGCCCTTCCCATTCTCCTCTGCAGAAGATCTCTGTCTGTCCATATTGTCAACTGTCACTAAAAAATCAACTGTAAGCTCAACAAACCAGCTGACTCAACAAGATAGGATTAAGAGCTTGGCTCTTGGTATGGCAGGGGCTGATCCCGATCTTTCGATGAGAGGAGGATAGCTTCGATTTGGGGTGGATTCGACGTTGGCTGTCCGACTCCAACAACCAACAGGGTTGCTGCGTCTTAGCAACAGGTACACCGGCTCTGATTTGTTGTTGTTCTTGCTGTGCCAAGAACAACCCTGAACCTGCGAGCAATCGAGAACAAGCAAGAACAAGATGAACAGGTAGACAACTAACAGATCTGGATATAATCGCAAAATTGGGGTTCTGAATCAAGCAAATCGGGTGGTCTCGTCGACACACGCATTTACAAGGAGGTAGCTAAGGCTAAACTTGCATCTAAACAAAACCCACCCTCAAATGACGGCTGCCACAGGTTTATATAGTGGGAAGACGTCCTGGAGGCGTGGGGGGACTCAAACCCTAACTTAGAGAGGGCCCCTAATGGGCTAAACTAGATACAATGGGGCTCAGCCCGTGACTAGAGGTCCGAACGCCTTTTCGACGATTCTGATCACGTCTGGAGGAGTTTGAAGCTGAGGTTGGACCCATCTGAAAGTAGACTTTGAGATCGTTCCTATGAGTACTCATTTGCCTTCAACAACATCCGGAGTGAAAAGTTATGACCGAAACAATCTAGCCCTGATTGATGGTCCGATCCTGCTTTATGGTCCTAGTGCTCCTCCCATGTTTCTAATCATAACAAAATCACCACAAGGATTTAGTAGTACTTCATTCTGAGAAGAACTACTATAGACAGTGAGAAATGACTTCACCTGATAATTAAGTTGACGCGCTCGAGCTCGTGTCATGGGTCCTTCTTGTGCAATTGGTTTGGTTGTGTCTGTGGAAATGATGTCCTCATCAGCTGTTAACCCATTCAAGAAACTTCTGGACTGATCACAGAAACTTCTGACAACTGCCACTATCCGCTGACCTGTCCCACTGAACCGCTTTCACAGCAGCACATAGGAATAATATATAGGTTGTAAGCAATGTAGGTAAGTGACTCACATAGAAATCCTAGCGGTGAGACAAGGACATATCACCGACCAAATAAAAGCAAATATGATCAACGATGATATCGACAGGCTAATGCCACAATTCAAATAATAATAATGCATTCAAATTGTGACACTAGCTACAGGAGAACTAAATGCCATACTAAAATATGCAAGAGATAACCTCAATATGGCACTAAGTACGAGAATTGTCTAATCACATCAATTGGCAATAAAAATTAGACATTTATCAAACTCTACCAAGTTTTGGAATTAAGCAACATTAAGGCATGCGGGGCATTTATGATGAAAAGGATGTGTTAGAACCGATACCCCAAACAAAGAAGAGCCGACAACCACCAAAAAGAACGTCGGAAACACGTCCGATCGCCTCAACTCAAAAACCCTACTGAGGGTTTAGCGCTCTTGCGAGGTTTGAGCAAAGACGGCGATGAGAAAGCACATGGCTATCAGAGCACGAGTTAGGGTGACGGCAGATAGCGCAACACAGGCGGTGGCGGGGCTGCACGGCGGTGGAGGGGCGAGCTCAGGCTAAGGCGGCGCGGGCTAGGGCTTAGGCGGCAGCAAGGCGTGCGCAGCAGTGCAAGGCGCGCTAGAGCAGGGCGGTGCAGGTTGAGGCAGTGGCCAGGCTGAATGAGGTGGCGCAGAGCACAGAGCAGCGGTCACGACGGTGATAGGAGATAGTGGCGCGAGGGGACGATGAACTTGGCGGCGGCGAAGGCGGTGGTCAGCGGAGACTCACACGGGTGGATGTGAGAATCAAGGACCCACATACAATTTTAGAATTTTAGTTATAAAAAAAAATCAACGGCCGGATTTGAAAACAAACATATCAGATGGTTGAGATTTCGCCGAACTAGATGATCACCAGACTGTCCGGTCCACAAGGATTGTCTGGTGACTATAAAAGTCCGAATTGTCCGGTGTCTGTTGAGAGCCGATTTCAGAGAAGCACCCGCTTCATCTTTCAATCACCGGACTGTCCGATGAGCTCGCCGGATTGTCCGGTGACTGTCCAACTCTGCAGGACACTCGGTTCAAAAGTACAATCACCGTGCTGTCCGGTGAAGGCGCCAAACTGCCCGGTGACCTCAAGGAATTGCAGAACCAAGGAATTCTTTCTAAACTTTAAGTGTCCTCACCAAAAAACCAAATAAATACCACACTTTTTCTAGAATGGGAACTCTCAAACACTCCTTTACAAATAGATAACTCTCAAAGAGTTTAGCATTTTCGCAAATCTTAATTAAGATCGAGCGATAAAAACTAAAGCGAGAAGAAGGCTAAAAAAATAAATGTCTGAACCCATGTTCACAGTCCACATAAATGAATTTCAGAGACCATTAGACACAAGGTTCAATGGGCGTGAAACTCATAATTGCTTTGGTTACTCTTTGTAGAGTATGTGAATCCAAGTGGACAATGTAGTCACCTTCTCCATAGAGTAACACGCGTCCTCCGTAGTTCCTATATGCAATGCATAGCAACAACATCCTAGCTAATGCATTAAATTTAAATATACCATGTAGATGCAAGCAAATTAAAGGACATTATATAAAGAAACCTATCCGGTGTCAAGTTTGACCCATCTCAAGCTTATTCATTATATGCCCGTCACTTTGCCTTGATATAGCGAAACCGCCTTCTCAAGCTATTCCTCCATGCATATGGATATCTCAAAGTGGTTAGGCACGATCTAAATTTTTTCCTTTTATCTTTTTACACATGATGCATGATAGTGCAAACATCTAGTCCACAGAGGAGTCCTATCTACCATGCAAGACAAGAAAAGAAACCTAACCTACTAGGTACAAGAATAAACCTCCTTGAAGAGTAGATTAGCGTTGTAGCTCGATCACACGTGGTGGACTTCAAGAATCTTCAATTTGCTTCACGGTCCCGCCACCTTGGTCCCTTCACTTCTTTTTGGGAACCCAAGAGAGTTTAGGCTTTCTCTCTCAGTCCACGATCACCTTGAGGACCCATATCTTCCTTATTGTCCTCTTGTCATTTGGCGGTCCAAGCGTCTTGGCTTTCACCTTTCCATCTTTGGCCCTAAAGAGCTTGTAGTGCCTCATGGAAAAGTTAGCGTTAGGCATAATTTTAGGCACGCTCATCTTAGGATAATCCTTAGAGCGATGAACATCAAGCGGAGATCTCATCTTCGTTGCCAAAGATGTTGATAGAGGAAGAATATGATCCTACGCCCTTGTGGTTGTGGTTGTTGACAAGGTTCTTGCTTAGGATTTCCTTTTGAATTTGCCTTCCTCTAGTAAGCCGCTCAAAAGAATCCACGCGGCCTCTCTTCTTCATGAGCTTCGTGTATTCCTTCAAAATAGATGGCTTAAGAGTAGTACTCTCTTTAGAAAAGGTTAGATTACAAGAAGTAAAAGCTTCATTTATATGCTTAGGTGAGTTCAAGAGAGAGTCAAGATCAAGAGCCTCATGGGTGCACACCAATGCCTTATGCTTCTCACTTAGCTCTACGTACTTCTCCTTGAGAGGCTCATTAGACTCACGTAGAACACCATGAGAATGCTTTAGGGCATTGCACTCACCCTCAAGCTTTCGAACTCAGAATACCGCTACTTCATGCTCCTTGGTCACCACATCAATCTTTTTAGTCTTTTTGATGATGGTCTTTTTGGCCTTCTCAAGGAAGAGGACTATATCAATGTAGCTAGTTCCATCATCTTCATCTTCATAGTCCTCCTATTCATCATCAAGATCAACATCTTCATGCGCATAGCCCTCACAACTTTGGGCCATTAAGCAAAGAGGTGGTTGTGGTAGCTCATTGGTGGAGCTTGTCATAGCAATACCCGCGAGTTCTTCTTCACTAGAAGAGAAAGAGTCCGAATCATCATCATCAGTGAGCCGCTCACCAACAATGTAAGCTTTGTGAGGGGACTTCTTTTTCTCCTTGCTCTTGCTCTTTTTCTTGATAAAGAACGTTTTCTTGAACTTCCTTTTGGGCTTGTGTTCTTCGTCCTCACTCTCACCAGTAACTTCCTTCTTCATCTCTTCTTTGGCTTAGGACACTCCTTACCAAAATAGTTTTTCTTGCCACAATTGAATCACCCGGAGTTCCTCTTAGACGATAAAGGTCTCCCCTTGCGAAATAGCTTCTTCATCAAGAGCGCATGGTCCTCATTGTCACTCTCATCATCCTCATCCTCCTCCACCTTCTTCTTCTTCTTGTTCTTGCCATTGGGAGATTATTCAACTTGAAGTTCAAGATTCTTGGGCAATTGTGTGTCAGTGAGGGTGCCCAACATGTAACCCTCATAGGCGTGAGCTTGCCAAGCATGACATTCATGGAAAGAGTAGCCAAGTTGGCTTGAAAGAGACACGTGATGATGGAGTTGTATCTTGGCGGCAACATCCTCAAGAGCTTCCTCATGATCTCAACATCATCGATTTTGTTGTTGGGACCCAAGGCGTTGATCTCTTCCACCACTACATGTAAGTGAGAATAAAACATCATTCGCTTTTTCATGTGGTAGCATGGTGATGGAATCATATTTGTTCTTAAGAACATAGTAACGCTCTTGTTTGGCCTCGGAGGAGCCTCCATGGATGTTTTGCAATTGTAATCATATGTTATGTGCGGTGGATGACACACTGATCCTAGAAAAGACATTTTTTAAAATGCATCCAAATATGGCATTCTTGGCCATAGCATTGAACTTAATGAATAGAGGATCAAGTCTCTCATTCTCATTCGTAGCATTTTGGGTCATAAGCCACACTTTCTCATCGATTGACTCAAGGTAGGCTTGCATGCAAGCCTTCCAATAAGAGTAATCATCCCCATCAAACACGGGCGGACTCTCCATCCCGTTCGGCATCCTTACTTGAGGCGGTGAAGCCCAAAAAGTGAGCACTTGGCTCTGATATCACTTGTAAGGATCAAGGACACCGAGAAGGGAGAGTTGAATCTGTGGACTTATAGGTGTAAATTTGCTACGAACTTAAACTATTAGACTCAATCACAACGGAAGCAAACCTATGCAATTAATCTAGTAGGCCAAAACCTCTAACAATGCTATTGAAATGATAAGAACAACAAGCAGGCACTAGCATGATAGCCACCAAAAAAGAAACAAAGAATAACCATCACTCTACTCAAATTGTAAGTAAATGCGGTAAGTGAAGAGAGAGGGATAGAGAGTGCTCAGTAATTTTTTTCGAGGTCTCAGAAGGTAGGCGCCTTCCCCTAATCCTCGTTGAACCACTCCCATCAGAGTCTTGGTTCCTCCTATCGTTCTCGGAATGATGCTCACAAGGTTACGCTTCACTCTCGGAGTGAAGTCACTGGTGGCCTGGCTGTCGTGAACAATATCCAAGCGCTAGAGCAAGCCTCCAAGGCTCGGGCGCTCTCTCTTCGTGTCCCTTTCGAGCGAGGGACCCAAAACTGTGTATAAACTTGGTGTCGTCTTTCACAATCTCCTTAGAAGCTCAAACACTGACTCCTAGCTGGTGTAGGCTACCTAAACTAAGAGTAATAGGCAAACATCACTCCTCTCAAGCCCCACAAGCTCTAGAAGTGTATGAACGCTCCCTATCACTCTCTTAGTAGCACCAAAGATCTCAAATCTAATCTTCTGCTATCTTTGTGGTGTTCCTTGGCCTCTTATAAGTTTCCTCCAGCAGTTTCGACCTCAGGCACACACGACAACATCCCCCTCCAGGGTTTAACTAGGCTCCAAGTCCAGAAACAAGCGTTGAAATGTGATGTCATAAAGCTGAATACTTAATGCAATTACTGGACTGTCCGGTGATTGGACCACCAGACGGTCCGGTGACCCTTTCCTCCATCTAGCCATAGAAGCACCCTCTCTGAAATCCATTCCATATGACACCAAACTGTACGGTGCATAACTTCATCGGACTGACTGGTGACTTTCACTTTTAAACTCTCAGAGACATCTTCTCTGGACTTCGACTTCTGGCTCACCGGACTGTCCGATCACTGCACCACTGAACTGTCCAATGACTGCTCCAACTCGACTTAGAGAGCACCTCTCTGTAGACTGGCTTCTACAGGGCTCACCGGACAGTCCGGTGACCTCACCATACTGTTCAGTGACTGCATCTTCAGCTAGACTTGAGCTTCGATCTTTGACTTCGCTTCCTCTACCATCTTCAGTGCTTTCTGAGGTATCTAAGGAGCATTCACACTCTCTAACACTTATATGACAGGAGACAAATGACCCTATCTCTTTAATAGTACTGGCGGTCCTATAGACTCTCTGGTATGGCAGTGGCTGATCCCGATCTTTCGATGAGAGGAGGATAGCTTCGATTTGGGGTGGATTCGACGTTGGCTGTCCGACTACAACAACCAACAGGGTTGCTGCGCCTTAGCAACAGGTACACCGGCTCCGATTTGTTGTTGTTCTTGCTGTGCCAAAAACAACCCTGAACCTGCGAGCAATCGAGAACAAGCAAGAACAAGATGAACAGGTAGACAACTCACAGATCTGAATATAATCACGAAATTGGGGTTCTGAATCAAGCAAATCGGGTGGTCTCGTCGACACACGCGTTTACAAAGAAGTAGCTAAGGCTAAACTTGCATCTGAACAAAACCCACCCTCAAATGACGGCTGCCACAAGTTTATATAGTGGAAAGACGTCTTGGAGGCGTGGGGAGGACTCAAACCCTAACTTAGAGAGGGCCCCTAATGGGCTAAACTGGATACAATAGGCCTCAGCCCATAACTGGAGGTCCGAACGCCTTTCTGACGATTCTGATCACGTCTAGAGGAGTTTGAAGCTGAGGTTGGACCCATCTGAAAGTAGACTTTGAGATCTTTCCTATGAGTACTCATTTGCCTTCAACAACATCCGGAGTGAAAAGTTATGACCGAATCAATCCAGCCTTGATTGATGGTTCGATCCTGCTTTATGGTCATAGTGCTCCTCCCATGTTCCTAATCATAACAAAATCACCACAAAGATTTAGTAGTACCCCATTCTGAGAAGAACTACTATAGACAGTGAGAAATGACTTGACCTGATAATTAAGTTGACGCGCTCGAGCTCGTGTCATGGGTCTTTCTTGTGCAATTGGTTTAGTTGTGTCTGTAGAAGTGATGTCCTCGTCACCCCCACTCCTCACCGTCACGACCTCACCTCCGGCCATCTTCGACCCCGTCCGACCCCTTGGTGAGCCCCCCTCCCTCTCCTCGTCAATTTGAGCTCGACCCCGTTGAGTTCCGTGCACCGACGAGCCCAAGCAAGCTCGTCGGCGTTCGCTGGCCATGGCGCCACCGCGCCAGCCCTCTGGTCGCGCCGGCCGGCCAAGCCGCCATGGTGTAGAGGCCCAGAGCCGTCCAATCTAAATCGGACGGATCACAGTAGATCCAACCACCCCTTTAGACCTCGGCCACCCGATCCATATCCGAAGGTCCAGATCAAAGCCACGTCACCCCCAATTGCCTCATTCATTGATCCAAATCCAACGCACCAGATTAAGCCAAGTCACCCCAGTAAACGGATCCGTTCAATTTGAAATCAAAGGCCCAGATTAAACCTCTTTCTTCGAATAAAATAAATCAAACCTTTATTGCGTCAGCGTGATCTCAGCATGCCATCTGCAGGGCCAGTTAATTAAAAAAGATTAGAAAATTAATTTAATTAACTTCAGATTAATCTGATAATTATTAAATAAAATAATTAAATAATTAATAATGTTATTAGTCTAAGAAATAAATTTAATTATGAGTTGATAATTAATTTAATAATAATAATTAAGTTAATAATAATTAATTATGATAATTTACAGAAAAAGCCCCTATACTTATTTTTAATTATAAATTAGTCCTTGCCTAATGACAAATTTACATTTAAACCCCTGAACTTTTTTGTAATTAAATTTTAGTCCTTAAATAATTTCGTAAATTGTAGATAGGTCCTCTGTACTTAATTATTAATTACATATTAGTCTCTGAACCTTATAAACGCTATAACTTTTAACCCGTAACTCCGGTTTCAATGAATAATATACCAAAACGATCGTATCGAAATAAACTATGCATTCATGACATAATTATAATGATCTTGGTCTATTTTGCTACATTTGATTGACTGTTTGTGCTATCGTGCTTAGGTGACTTCGTCTCGGACCTGCAATACGAGGATTTTCAGCAGCAAGAGTTCGAAGCAGTTGAATACTATTCCCAAGAGCAACAAGGCAAGTGACCTTGACCATTCTGTGCCTATTTTACAAAAACCTCTATCTAATAAATTGCATGCTTATGTCAAATTAAATGCGCACCTACTATTAAGAATTCATCTAGTTTTCTTTATTATGCCTTGTCGCTCTAGTTTACCTTTTTGTTGGGTAGATTATATGTTTAGCTTGCTGTTGCCGGGATGAGTGATATTAATTTGATTTATTATCATACTTGTTTCACGAGAATTAATAGGTTATTTAATAGGAACCTGAAGATTAGTGATTTGGGTGATATGGTTGGTGTAGGGTTGTGTGCGGTGTTACCGGCACTGTCCCTTGGTATGTTATCTTTCTAAATCTAAGAACCGGTTCGTGGAGCGACCCCCTATGTGTTACAGTACAACAACGAGCCAAGAATAGGTGCGGCCTGGCGTAGTAAGTGGTGGAGACCAGTTCTGTGCGTGCCAACCGATGGAGCGAGAAAAGCGAGTTACGCCTGGATCCACCTGGAGAGATGTGTGGGGAAGGGAGGGTTACTCCCGAGAACCATCTGGCACAAAAGGTCTTTCTAAGGTTACAGTTAGTGCCTTGTTTGGTAAAACCTCAGTGGGTATGTACAAGCTGGAGGAAGTCATGAAAACGTCTTGAAGTGATCTCTTGGCCCTCGCACCAAAGAAAGTGTGTGAGTGCGACGGCACAGGCATAATAGAGATTTCTTTTGTCCACCTGAAAACAGGGGATGAAATCACTTCTCGTGGGAAATTGTGTACAACCTCTGCAGAGTTAAAACTATTATAACAGCCGTGCTCACGATCACAAGCATTACATGGACCCTCACATGATTAGTGGGATTTTTGTATGGTTTGGTTGGTGATCACAGTGAGATACTGCGATTGGTTTTTATGTTGGTGCTACAGCTGGGTAAGCTGTAGGCATGATTAATCTATAGGCACGATGTCTTTCACTTAGTAAATAGGTGCTTAATAGGATATATGTCTCTCTGATGTGCTTTTATGCAAAATAAACCTATGCTGCCTTTTTCTTGTTTACTGCCACATGTCATACTTTCTCACACTTGCTGAGTACATTCCGTACTCAACCTTGCCTTTATAATTGCTGCTCAGTAGAAAGAGAAGTTTAGGAGAACATTGAAGACCCTGGAGCTGAAGTCTAGGCGAGCTACTTCGGTCATCTGCCTATGGAGCCTAAGACGCTTTATTTTGTTTTCCGCTGCTTTGGTTTGTAATAATTTATAAGACTCTTAGTCATTTTTGTAATAGATTAAATTTAGTTTATTCGAGACATAGTTCAGTTTACCATTAATGAAGTCGTTTTATTTATGAAACTTGATTTCTGAGCACACATAAAGGGTCACCTGGTTTAGCTTTAAAACCGGGTGTGACAGAAGTGGTACCAGAGCCGTGTTGACCGTAGGATGCGAGTCTAGAATAGAATGGACGTCTAGGACCTTAATTTCAAAACTATGTGCCAAAAGTTTTGTAAAATTTCATTTTCTCCGCATCTTAAGTCTATTTACATTTTTCTAATACATGCTCTTCTAAAATTATAGATGGCAAGAACAAGGTACATAGCACAGAAGCAGACTGGACCAAGAGGAAGGCCACTAGAACCGTTGGCAAAAAGGCTTGCAAGGAGATTGACCCGAACCCCACTGCCAACCATACTAGAAGACGTACCGAAAGTCCAGCTGTGGTATGGAACTAGGGTGCTTAGCCACTCGGACGAAGAGCAATCTTATGAGAAGGAGGTCCACATAGTGTGCGAGCAGTTGGTGCAATCAACACCCCAATAACTAGCACCATCTCAAGAGCCGGTGGATCTAAAAGAATCTGAGCCAGAAGAGGAGCCAATGAAACTAGAAGAATATGAGCCCGAGGAGGAATCGCACAAAGAAGACTACATCAGGTCTCCATCACCCATGGTGCAAGAAGAACAAGATGATAGATGACTATGGCACCTCACGCCTCGAAAGTTCTGTAGCAGTGGAAGATTGGAGGAGTTGCCACAGAGCAACTAAAAGCATTGCTAGATGAGATTGGCCTGGATACCGTGCTCTCATTCACTCACCAGGTCATTCCAAAGCCAGAACGAAATGAGTGGACGACAGAATTAAGGATCTATGACGGCAACCAAGAGTACAGTCGATACCATACCCTAGTTCCCAGTATCAGTGAAGCACAAGCAGTTGCTGACGCCACATGGGCTGCAATCACGAGCCTGAGCCACAAACGCAAGGACAATCTGTAAAACTCGGAGTTCCACCATTTTCCTTGCAGGGTACCAGGCACACGGAGGTTTACAGGGTTCGTGAAGAATGATCCGAGCCCCGAACCAAGTCGGGAGAGAAGCAACAAGTGGATGCTGAATTTGTGCAAGCGCTATCGTGCTGCCCTGGACGAGAATGCATATCTCCGCGAGAGGCTTGATGAAGCACTTGGTGGGCAAGAAGAACATTGGACCAATGCTTCACCGTCACCAAGTCCTCCACCACCAGTGACTATCTGCAGGTTTCTACCCATGGGCACACAGCCGCCACAGCGCTCGGACGGAGGAAGCCCGTAATAGGAGGTCCCTTGCTTTAAGTTGTAATAGGGAACCCCAGTGTTAAGAGTCGATTAGAGTCATTTAGTTCTTTAGTGGTGTGCTTTGTGGTGTGCTTATGTGCTAGTTGGTGTGTGATGTGAGCTATGAAATGCCTCGGCACCTTATTCATAGCCTCATCTTTCTTAGTTGAATAAATCCTTGTTTACCGTGTGTCTTTGATGCATATAGTTGGGATTCCTTATTCTTCCTTCTTTTCATCTATCTCGATCATCCATCTCAACTCTTCTCTCCACTATACCAGATGGTTTACACTAGGCGCACTGCAGCTGATCAGGGAGGTTCCTCCAACCAGAACAACCAGAACCAAAGCAACCATATCCCCCAGAACAATAACCAAGGTGGCAACCACAACAATAACAACGACATCAATGCCAATGGAATTGCCGGACCATTCGCACAGATCATAGCTATGCAGACGCAGTTGATGCAGAATATGATACAAACTCTCACTCAGATGCAGCAGAATTAAGGTACAGCACCACAAGGTCAGGGCCAATACAAGCTGGGCTATTTTCTGAGAACTAGGCCACTCACCTTCTCTCAAGCCAAAGATCCCTTGGAGGCTTACGATCGGCTTAAATCAATTGAGAAGAAGCTAGTCATAGTACAGTGCAACGACAGTGAGAAAGTACTCTACGCAACACATCAGTTAGCTGGAGCTGTCGCAAACTGGTGGGATGCTTATTGCGGTGCTCATGCTATTGCTGCTGGTATCACCTGGAATGAATTCAAGACCAACTTCCGCTCTCACTATATTCTAGTTGGGAACATCAGATTGAAGGAGTTTCAGAACTTGAAGCAAGTTGGTATGTCAGTGAGTGAATACCTCAACAAGTTCACTCAGCTATCGAGGTATGCTCACGAAGATGTGAACACCTATGAGAAGAAGCATGAGCTATTTCTTGATGGGCTGAACCATGATCTCCAGTACCAGCTTATGAGTAATGACTATATGAACTTTCAAAAGCTGGTAGACAAAGCACTTGTCCTTGAAAACAAACGGGCAAAGATTGAAACTGAAGGCAAAAGAAAGATGTCATTCAATGGGCAGCCTTCCAATCCCAATGTCCGCCCCCGCATGATGCCGCCACAGGGGCCGATGTATCATCTTCTGCCTACTGGGAAACCACCAATGCAAGCTTCACGCCCTAACTTCCAGATGCAGATGCAGAAGCCAAACTTTCAAGCAGTACATCCTAACCCACCACAGATGCCTTGTACTGAGAATCAGCTAGTACCTCGTCCTACAGTACTAGCTCAACAGAACACTAGCAAGCCAGTCACTAGAGCCAATGCAGTCGGTGGAGCTTGAGGAGCATGCGTCAAGTGTGGTATGCCGAGACACTATGCTAACAACTGTCCTAACAAAGCCACTGCACCACCTATGGGCTCAGCTCAGAAGTCCAACCCAGGAAATAACCTTGGCTAGTCCAACTACATCTATGGCAAGGTGAACCATGTGACCAGTGAAGAAGCTCAGCACACTCCAAAAGTTGTGATGGGTATGTTTCTTGCAAACTCTAACCCTGCTACTATTTTATTTGATTTTGGAGCATCACATTCATTCATAACATCAAGTTTTGTGGCAAAGTATGAAATTCCCATGGTTATCATGAAAAATACTATGCTAGTAAGTTCTCTCGGAGGAGAATTAAGAACTAGACATTTATGGCTAGCAGTAGGTCTGCACATAAAGGGAGTAGAATTCTTGTTCAATCTCATTGTTTTGGAGTCAGGAGGGATAGATATAATCCTCAGAATGGACTGGTTAAAGAAGTATGACGGAATAATACAGTGTGTAAGAAGGGCAGTTCAGTTAACAAGTACCAATGGAATGAAGGTTGAGTTTGTAACAGCCAGTACTGCGGGGCCAACGTGTGTACTCAACAAGATGGAGGGCAAAACCATTGAGGAAATACGAGTTGTCTGTGATTATCAAGATGTGTTTCTAGAAGAATTGCCAGGTATGCCACCTGACCGCGATATTGAATTTCTTATTGATCTAGTGTCTGGAAGAGCACCTATATCTAAGAGGCCATATAGGATGCCCGTTAATAAATTAGAATTTAAGAAGCAAATCACGGAGCTTCAAGAGAAGAGTTTCATTCGCCCTAGCTCATCACCATGAGAAGCACCAGTACTCTTCGTGGAGAAGAAGGATGGAACTCAAAGGATGTGTGAGGATTATAGATCTCTAAACGAGGTTACTATCAAGAACAAGTATCCCTTACCTAGGATTGAAGATTTGTTCGATCAGATGAAGGAAGCGTTAGTATTCTTGAAGATTGATTTAAGGTCAAGCTATCATTAACTAAAGATCAGAGAGTCAGATATACCAAGACTACTTTGAGGACCAGATATGGGTTATATGAGTACATAGTCATGTCATTTGGATTAACCAATGCCCTTGCTTACTTCATGTATGTGATGAATACGACAAGTTCGTAGTCGTATTCATCGACGACATCCTGGTATTCTCCAAGAATGAAACAGAACATAAGCAACACCTGAGGCTAGTTCTTGAGAAGCTCAGAGAGAATAGGTTATATGCAAAGTTCAGCAAGTGTGAGTTTTGGTTCGATCAAGTCTCGTTCCTTGGGCATATCATATCCGCAGGAGGAGTAGCAGTTGATCCAAGCAAAGTCAAAAAGGTAGTGAATTGGATGCCACCAAAGAATGTGGCAGAGATTCGCAGTTTTTTTGGATTGGTAGGATACTATCTCTGGTTCATAAAGAATTTCTCAAAGGTAGCCAAGCTAATGACACGATTGCTAGAGAAAGGAAAGGAGTTCAAATGGTCAAAGGAGTGCCAAACTAGTTTTAAGAAACTTAAGAAGAGATTGACATCAGCCCCAGTATTGATTCTGTCGGATATTACTAAGAAGTTTGACATCTATCGTGACGCTTCTAGTCAAGGCCAGGGATATGTATTGATGCAAGAAGGTCAAGTTGTGTGCTATGCTTCGCGCCAATTGAGAAAACATGAGTTAAACTATCCTACTCATGATTTAGAGTTAGCGACAGTGGTTCATGCTCTGAAAATATGGAGGCACTATCTCATTGGACATCGGTGTAAAATATACCCGAATCATAAGAGTCTAAAGTATATCTTTACACAGACAAATCTGAACCTGAGGCAACATTGATGGTTAGAGTTGATCAAGGATTATGATGTTGGAATCAACTATCACTCAGGAAAGGCTAATGTAGTTGCAGATGCATTGAGTCAAAAGCGACACTGTAATATGGTAGTAGCTAGTGAGATACCAAAAGAATTGAGTAAGGAATTTAAGAAGCTCAACCTTGGGATAGTCAATGCTGCAGAAACAGTCACCATGGAGGTTGAATCAACCTTAGAAGAGGAGATTCGTCAAGCTCAACTAGAGGATAAAAAGATCAATGAGATTAAGCAGCTCATCCAAGAGAATAAGACAAGTGATTTCACTTTGGATGACAGGGGTACTGGTTAGGCAAGAGAATTTGTGTACCTAATCAAAAGCCAATCCGTGACATGATTCTAAGAGAGGCTCATGATTCAGCATATTCCAGACATTCAGGTAGCACTAAGATGTACCAAAATCTGAAAACTAGGTATTGATGGTATGGTATGAAAAGAGACATTAAAGAGTATGTAGCACTATGTGACACTTGTCAGAGGGTAAAGCCAGAACATCAGAAGCCTGTCGAATTACTGCAGCCACTGAAGATTCCAGAATAGAAATGGGAAGAGATCGTAATGGATTTCATAGTCGGTTTGCCTCGCACACATGTCGAGTATGACTCTATATGGGTCATTGTGGATCGATTGACTAAGGTTGCTCACTTTATTTCTGTTAAAACAAGCTACACTAGGGCAAAGTTAGCAGAGTTATATATGACAAGAATTGTTTGCTTGCATGGAGTACCAAAGAAGATAGTATCCGATAGAGGTACCCAGTTCACCTCGAAGTTTTGGGAGAAGCTGCATGAGTCTATGGATACTAAGTTAAATTTTAGCTCGGCCTATCATCCACAAACAGATAAACAGACTGAAAGGACCAATAAGATATTGGAGGATATGTTACGTGCATGTGCTCTAAAGTATGGTAAGAGCAGCGACAAGAGTCTTCCATATGCAGAATTCTTATACAACAACAGTTATCAAGCTAGTCTACAGATGTCATCATTTGAAGCACTCTATGGACGACAGTGTAGAACACCGTTATTCTAGAATGAAACTAGAGAAAGTCAAGTATTCGGACCAGAGATACTAAAAGAGGCAGAAAAACAGGTGCAACTCATATGGGAAAATCTGAAAGTTGCTCAGTCAAGGCAGAAGAGTTATGCGGACAATAGAAGGAGAGATCTAGCTTTTGAGGTTGAAGACTTTATGTATCTTAATGTATCTTAAGATTTTCTCAATAAGAGGTCTTCGCAGATTCAAGGTTAAAGGGAAGTTAGCACCAAGATATATGGGACCATTTAAGGTTTTGAACAGAAAATGAGAAGTTGCATATTAATTAGAATTACCACTGCAATTGTCAAATGTGCATGATGTGTTCCACGTGTCACAACTGAAGAAGTGCTTAGAGTTCTGGAAGAGCAGCTTTCGATTGAGGAATTAGATCTAGGTGGTGATCTTTCATATTCGGAATGACCTATAAAGATCTTAGACACTGCCAAACATGTGACTCGAAGTAAAGTTATAAAGATGTGCAAAGTTTAGTGGAGTCACCATTTTGAGGATGAAGCCACTTAGGAACATGAAGATGAGCTCAGAGCAAAATATCCTGATCTATTTTCTAGTCCTTTCGAATCTCGAAGGCGAGATTCATTTTAAGGGGGTAGGTTTGTAACGGCCTCAAATTCAACAATTTCAAAAATATTAACAATTCCAAATTTCCTAAATGCATTTCCCCATTTTAGAGTAGAATAAAATTTCCTTTCTAAATAAAATATTAGGAATTGCATTTCATCTCATACCATTGCATAGCATTTCATTTCTTTCATCCAAATAAAAGTTGCAATAGAAATTTAATAATTATATAAAATATAGGAATAAACGAAGCAAAGAAATAAAAGAAGAAAAAAAGGAAAAATCCTAATAGATACCTGGGCTCCCTCTCTCTCTCTCTCCCTCTCTTCCCTCTCTCCCCCCCTGCCGGCCCAGCCGTACCCCTCCTCTCCTCTCTCATCGCCAACCGGGGCTCACTTGTCAGCGCATCTTCCCCAACCTCCAGCCACCGTCGCCCCTGCCGCAACCGCCGTGCCGCCTCTCCCGCACACGTCGCCCGCCAACCTCGGAGTCCTCGGGATCCTGCAACCGCCGCCCTCGACTCGGTCGCCCCCTCCTCCCCTATTTAAACCCACCTCTTCGGCCTCTCTCTCTCACCCCAAGCCGAGCTCCCCACCTCGCCACCGTCGCACCGCCTCCAAAAGCCGCCCCAGCCACGCGCGACCCCGTGCTGAGCTCACCCACGACGCACCGCCCCCTCCCAGCCGGTTTTCGTGGTGCGCCACCGCCTACAGAAGCCGTGCGCCGTCGCTGAAGCCCTGCCACCGCGCCTCGCTGTTGCGACCTCACCTCCGGCCATCTTCGACCCCGTCCGACCCCTTGGTGAGCTCCCCCTCCCTCTCCTCGTCAATTTGAGCCCGACCCCGTTGAGTTCCGTGCACCGACGAGCCCGAACGAGCTCACCGGCGTTCGCTGGCCATGGCGCCACCACGCCAGCACTCTGGTCGCGCCGGCCGGCCTAGCCGCCAGGGTGTAGAGGCCCAGAGCCGTTCGTTCTAAATCGGACGGTTCACAGTAGATCCAACCACCCCATTATACCTCGGCCACCCGATCCACATTCGAAGGCCCAGATCAAAGCCACGTCACCCCAATTGCCTTATTCATTGGATCCAAATCCAACGCACCAGATTAAGCCACGTCATCACAGTAAACGGATCCGTTCAATTTGAAATCAAGGGCCCAAATTAAATCTCCTTTTTCGAATAAAATAAATCAAACCTTTATTGCGTCAGCATGACCTCATCATGATGTCAGCAGGACAGGTTAATTAAAATAAATTAGGAAATTAATTTAATTAACTTCAAATTAATCCGATAATTATTAAATAAAATAATAAAAAAATAATAATGTTATTAGTCTAAGAAATAAATTTAATTATTAGTTAATAATTAATTTAATAATAATAATAAAGTTAATAATAATTAATTATGATAATTGTACAGAAAAGCACCTATACTTATTTTTAATTATAAATTAGTGCCTGCCTAATGACAAATTTATATTTAAACCTCTGAACTTTTCTGTAATTAAATTTTAGTCCTTAAATAATTTCATAAATTATAGATAGGTCCTCGGTACTTAATTATTAATTACAGATTAATCTTTGAACCTTATAAATGCTGTAATTTTTATAAGTGATTTGAGTGATATAGTTGGTGTAGGGCAATATGCGAGGTTACCGGCACTGTCCCTTAGTACGTTATCTTCTTAAATCTAAGAACCGGTTCGTAGAGCGACCGCTCATGTGTTACCATACAACCACGAGCCAAGAATGAGCTCGGTCCGGCGTAGTAAGTGGTGGAGACCAGTTCTATGTGTGCCAACCGGTGGAGCGGAGAAAGCGGGTTACACCTAAATCCGCCTGGAGAGAGATGTGTGAGAAAGAGAGCGTGCTAAGAGGAAATCTAGTTTTTGCATCATGATCTAAGATGCTTTCGAACTTGTTTCGAGAGGTGTAGATTTGACAAGATCACGGTTTTTGCATCAATGATGCTCTCGCCTTTGGTTCAAAGTCTTATACAAACAACATGACGGTGGACTTGATCGTAAATTTTTTTGCCGCTTGACGTGAGCAAGTATCCCCATTTTTTTAGATGTTCGATTTGTTTCTTGCAAATGTATATGTAATCCATCCTATTGACGTGAAAATTTCGTACTTCTAGCCTGTAAATGAGTAGCACCCCCAGGTCACATTTTCTCTGATGGAATCATTAGGTTCGTTGGTGATATTATCTCTAATACGATGCTGTAGGTGTAATCCTTCCTGTGTCGAATCAGCGGTCCTACACCCCATGTTGTAGTGGTAGATGAATGAAAGAATTATTCTGATAAATTTCTTCCTGAGAAAAAGTTATGATACCGTGAGTTTGTCACAAGCCATGGAAAGGGGCTAAGATTGATTTCATAACTGCATATGCCACGTTCAGTAGGTAAAGTTGTCTTTAGTTAATTCTGACATGTGAGGTGGGATTTACCAAATCATGCATATCATGTTCATGTAATCCCGTTGATCTGAATATTAATTAACATACTATTTACCTTTTATCATCAATTTTTGCTTGATTTGTTTCTCACAATCTTATCTCTATTTCAATCTACAATCCATGCTATTCATGTGAAAATTTTGAAAAAATGTAATGATTTAAGACTCCTTTCATTGTGGCTTCGACAGTTTGACATTCTGTGTGGATGACAAATGGGACCGGATGGGTGGACGATATGCAGGTCAGAGTGTCAAATTGTCGAAACTCAAAGATTGGAGTCCTAAAAAAATCAAATCTCTCAAAATTTCATCTATCATGTAATTGAGTATCACTATGATCTCATTTTATCTGATATAGAATTATTATGTTCTTGGCTGATATTATCTTGGAAATTTGGAATAGGATATTGTTAGGGCAAATACAATGTTATTGTATATATGCCATGTCATGTATGGCAAATAATTTTAGATTATTTATCAGACAACCTTTACAATTGCTAGTCTTTTCGGTTGTCTCGCATTAATTCCATAATTTCTTTATTTGTGGATGAGAAAGAAGTATTTGTTATTTGCATGGCAGCTACAATTCACAATGGTTTGAAACTTGTCTGTTACTCCTAACTTTTAGCGTACGAGATGGTTACTTCGAGAAATAACCACTCTTTCTCTCACCTTCCTATCTCTCTTCTGCATCATAAAAAATCCTAGTACAAGGCACTGTATCCTAGTCAAAGACTGTGTACCGTTGTTCCTGCCCTTAATGGAAGATGAGGGAACGTGTTGTCTGAAATTTCTTTCCGACAATACTATGAGTTCGCTGTTCGCTACAAAGTGGTGGAAAGTGGCCAAGATTGATTCCATAGTAGTAGATACTCCCTCCATGCCAGAACAAGTGTCCATCAGGATTTAGTTAAACATGTCTTTAACAAATAACTTCTATAAATATAAATTATTTTTAATGTATATATATAATATATTATGAAATATTTCTTATGGTAAATATAAAAGTACAAGGCTCATATTGTTATAGTTAATCGAATCTATATAAATTATTGGTCAAACTTAGTGGCACGGAACCCTAATAAACACTTATTTTGGGACAGAGGTAATATCATATACATATATAGTAGATAAAAGGCTATTTTAGTTATATCTGGCATGAAAAAGGTCAAGATTCATAAAATTAGGCTATCAGATTCTTATTGGCCTAAAAATGAATAACTATTTATGTTTGATGTTTCTTCTTGTGTGAGCTAGTTTACTTTTGATGATTGAATATGGCCATTTTGTTGTCCTAAATTAGAATGTGAACCTGAACACGTCTTATATTGTCTGCAGGTGAAGGTCAGCAGCGTTGAGGCAAGCATCGTGGCCCTCTACTTCTCAGCCTCATGGTGCCCACACTGCAAGCGGTTCACACCAAAGCTTATCTTAGCACACAGTGAACTGGCCTCAGAGGGCAAGAGCTTTGAAGTAGTCTTTGTTTCTGATGATGAGGAGGAAGAAGCATTCAATTCATACTTTGCAAAGATGCCATGGCTGGCCGTCCCTTTCTCCGATTCTGAAGGCCGTGAGGGCCTCCATTACCGGTTTGAGGCCTGGGGCATTCCACAGCTTGTCATCCTCAATGCAAAGACTGGAGAAGTTTATACTGAAGATGGTGTTGAATTTGTGAGTGAGTACGGTGTAGAGGCTTACCCTTTCACACCAGAGAGAATCAATGAACTGAAGGATAAAGCAAAAGCAGCAAAAGATAATCAAACTATTCACAGCATTCTTGGAACATCCACTCGGGATTATCTAATTTCAAACAAGGGTGACAAGGTAGCTGCTCAAAGACTGTATTGTCATAGACTTCATTCACGGTTTTTTGAATGCTTATTTGTTTTTATGTTGTTGTTTGTACCCAGATACCCATCTCTGAGCTTGAAGGGAAGTATGTTGGTTTGTGCTTTGTGGTGAGTGGCAACAGTTCAGTTGAGGACTTCACTGAAGACCTTGCTAAGATCTATGAGAAACTCAAAGATGTGGGAGAGAAATTTGAAGTTGTAACTGTACCCTTGGACAGGGATGAGTCATCATTTTATGAGTCTTGCAAACATGCCATGGCTTGCAATTCCTCATAATGACAAGGTGTGCGAGAAGCTGGTTTGTCACTTTGAGCCTAGTACTCTGCCAACACTTGCCCTAATTGGCCCTGATGGAAAGACACTGAGCAACAATATCTATGAAATAATTGAGGATCATGGTTTTGAGTCATGGCAGGGGTTCCCCTTCAGTGCTGAAAAGTTGGAAATTCTTGTTGAGAAGTCTAGGGCTAAAGCAGCTTCGCAAACATTGGAGTACCTTCTGGTCATTGATGATTTGGATTTTGTCATCGGGAAGGATGGAGCAAAGGTATGTGTTACTTGTGCTTGAATTGTTATGTGAATGTTTTTTACCTTTTGAAGTCACTTATTTCTAAAGATATTCATTATGTGATCTAATTGTGATACCTTGTGTATACTTCAAGGAGCTTTAATTGGTCTCCTATGCTAACTCCAGCTTTATTTGCTATAATTTTTATCAAAAGGACAATGTTAATGGATTGTGCTAATAGACAATGGATATTATGTTTAACCTCGTCATGTTCTTTTTTTTGGCACTTAACATAAACATTTAACAGGGAATCAATGTTACTGCCAATGGATAAGTGACATTTTGTTTTACCTTTCCTGTACATGTTGGCTGATTATAATTTTTTTTCTCAATAGGTGTTATACACTTCCGATGATTTTTATCCCTCTTGAGTTGTGATTATCATTATATGATTGTAATATACCTTTCATGTATGATCTCAGGTTCCCGTAGCGGAACTTGTGGGGAAGAAAGTCCTCCTGTACTTCGTTGCCAAGTGGTGTGGAGTATGCTGAGGTTTTCTGCCTTCAATTGTCAAGTTATACAACTGTTGACACCAAAAAAAATGGTCTCATCAGAGTGTCCGGTATAATGCCTGAGCCTCCGGTAAGCCCTCTTGGGTTTGGCCACTTTCGCCCACCAAAATAAGGGCATGGTGCTAGACTGTCTGTAGGCTTTCTCGGGTTTGGGCACTCGGTCCACCGGAGTGTCCGACACTTTGCTGGATTATCTGGTAAACCCTCTCGAGTTTGTGCACTCAGCCCGTCAGAGTATCCGACACTGTACTGGACTGTCCGATAAGCCCTCTCGAGTTCTGGTGTTTTGTACACCGGAGTGTCCGATAGGCCCTTTTGGTTTCTCGAATTTACACGACGAAGCCTCTGATGTTGTACCGGAGTGTCCGGTACTTTACCGGAAACTCCGATAGTGTCGATTTAGAAAGGTTTTTAGCAGATCAATTCTAAATTCTTTCCTAACTTAAGTGATCTGTTGCCCTATGGGAGAAGACCATCTCACCTCCATAAAACAGAGGTCCATGACTGGTTGAGAGGCATCCCAATCGATCAAACCACTTGCCTTTGCATTTCTTTAACCCTAATCCCCTCACTCGACCCTTGTTTGTTGTTCTTTCTTCGTCTCGGTGACATTTGACGACGATCCGGCTAGCCTAACCGAGCTCGGATCAACCCTAAAACAATCCCCCTCCGACGGGATCCCTCCTGAGGCGGGATTTTCCAGGTGCTGCCTCAACCTGGCGTTGAAGAGACGCCGGCGTTCCCGCACACGGACATACAAGCGGTGTGTCCACTCGGATCCAATTCGGCGTCAACACACTTTTTGGCGCTTCCGCTGGGGACGAGTGATTTCGGTTGCACAAATTAAAACGTCGTTTCCACCATGACCTCCGAGATCTCCACGACGAACATCGTCATGCCATTTTTAGAGAAGTTGCCCGAGAAGGCGCGCAAGACGTTCTTAGAACACCGAAGAGCCTCCGAAAAGGCGCGCAAAGCACGAAGGAGCCCGTTCTTTCGGCCGTCGACGACGACGCGGCCATGGGTGTTGTCAATGTAAGTACAACTTCGCACCCTCCTGTTACTTTTGAAGACCTTTCATATTACTTTGACGGCATGAAAAAGGTCTTGACAAATAATATACAATACATGATCCAAGAGAACTTGTCTAAAGCTAAAAATGCCACTATTGCATCATCGTCTCATGTTGCACGTGTAGTTAGTACATCGGAGCCTACTACCTCTAATGTAGAACATCCTATGTATAGCATGTCGTTGAACTTATTTAATGAACAAACTAGTTTTCCACCACCGGTGCAAACCAACGCTTTAGTAATGCCTCCCACTAGCGTAGAGCTAATTACTAGCATCCCTAATCCGGCCACAAACTGATTGAGTGAATTGGCTAACTTTGTTTCTCTTTATTGTACCGTTGCATATAGAACACCGTCCATCCCACCAAGCGATACAGGAATCCCTCATGGCCCAGTCCCTAATGAAACATTTAGCGCTATGAAAGCAAGCGCACATCCTTCACCATGGAGCACGTCTACTAGGGCACCCATTGCTAACATAGAGGAATGTATGACGCGCATTAAAAAGGACTTAAATAAACAATTTTGTGAGACACTAAGAGTGAATCTTAAGGGGAGGGACCAAATTTATCAAAAACCATACCTACATATTTTGATTAGGTCCCATATCCCGTAGAATGGTGTGTTCCCGACTTTGTCAAATTCAATGGCGAAGATAGCAAAACCATTTGAGAGCACATTAGTCAATATGTAGCACAATTAGGAGAAGCGGGTTTTAGTGAAGATTTAAAAGTACGTTTGCTTTCATTATCGCTAACCGAAACCGCTTTCTCTTGGTTTTTATCATTATCCCTGGGCTCCATTTACATTTGGGAGTCATTAGAGCGTAAGTTTCATGATCATTTTTACTTCGGAGACAATAAATTAAAGTTGTCACATTTGACATCGGTTTGACAAGGAAAAAAAAGAACCCGTCGTTGACTATCTTCGGCGGTTTAAAGACGTTAAGAACCAATGCTTTAATTTAACCATTTCTGAAAAAGACTTAGCCGACCTAGCTTTTAATAGTTTACGGTCGCATCTTAGGGAAAAGTTGGAGGGGTACAATTTTTTCACACTCACTCACCTCCAACAAAGGGTTTGCTTGTGATTCACTCTAGAGAGATGAAGTAAAGAAATAAAACATGATTATAAGACCCGTCATAATATGCACGTGGTAGAATATGATTCGGATAGCTCCGATGATGATTCTAATGATATTTTGGCTGTCAAGTTCGTTTGGCTATCTAAGGCTAAATCGTTTGCTTGTGATTCACTCAAACCGGTTCATAAGAATCGAAAAGATGATGTAAAATACACCTTTGATGTAGCTAAGTGTGATAGAATATTTGATGAGTGCATAAAAGTGGATACATTAGAATCGCATATACTTTACTTTCGGCGGATGAGATTAAGCGCAAGGCATATTGTAAATACCATAACTGTTATTCTCATGCTACTAATGATTTCAATGTTTTCCGTCGATAGGTCCAATCAGCCTTTAACGAGGAACGATTGAGTGTTAAGGAGATGCAGACCGACAAGCACCCCTTCCCTATCAACACTCTAGAGTTCAATCCTAAAGTGTTGATTCGGCCTCATCAAGCTGATACCACCAAGGGAAAGAACGTGGTCATCAGAGAGGAAATGCCTATTTCTCCGGGTGAGAAAGGGGCTTCTAGGAAGGTGATGCTTGAGAAATTCCTCAATGGTCAAGAATCTCTCAAGGTCACCATTCCAGGCTCTAGATCCGGGGGCAAGTTCTACGGCCCAAGATGATAAAACCAAAGAAACCGTAGGTGGGTAAGTGGAAGGTAAACCAAGGTAAAGCTACGGATGGGACGATGGGGGCCCAAAAGCGCATTCGATCATCTCATGGCCAAATACAAGAATCAAAAGACCGATTTGAATAATCGGTCTATGAAGCGACCAAGGTCGCCACTTAGGAGAGGCAACCCACCTAGAAAGGAGATGAGGCTAACCATGAAAGCGCATGGGCCCTCTCCTCCTTTTCCTTCACATGGCTTTGGAGTGCCGTCACTATGGTTCCGTCCTATGCCTTGTCCACTGTTCCCGGTGTGGTATCCATACATGGGACCATAGATGCACGCGTCACCGATGCCTATGTCACTGATGCCTGTTCTGCCAATGCCATGCCCACCATTTCATACGGGGTGGAACGGGTCGAGAGGAGATGTCTTCACAAAGCTCTCTAACCCTGTCCTAGATCAGATAGATTCTCGACCGATCAAGGCTCAAGGAGAGAGTGCCACCACCACACCTAAGCAAGAATGGCGCTCAAAGAAAGGCAATGAACCTGCTCTCTTCACTGTTGTTCATCAAGAGAATGCATCCGGAGGTGTCGTGAAAATCGACACAGCCGATGTCAAAATCGAAGAAGTTTTCGCGGGACGGATCACTTTGGGTGATTCAGTCGGAAAGACTTCCCATGACCATGAAGCTGGCAGCAGCAATAGCTCTTCCAAATACACGTAACTGAGGTGATGTCTGCCTGGCATGACCCACACTGAAAAGAGGAATCTACAAAGGCTGCGCCTTCGAAAAATGCGAGAGGAGGAGGCGAAGAAAAAGAGGGACAAGGTCTTCAACGAGGTCAAGCCGATGGTCCCTCAAAGTAAGCAGTGGAGAGTTAAGGAGCCTGAAGCTTCTACTTCACCGGTGACAAAGGAAGCAAAGGCTACTCCAAAGCCACTTGGTTTGGCCGATGCCTTCTTGGGAGAGGACTCCACAGCACCCTCACTCATGAGAGACGTCAACATGTCCAAGTTCGACGACGATGACCTCTTGGATTACGAGCCTACACCGCCTCGGGAAGGTATGGACATTAACACCATTTGCTTATCCTTTTCCGATTATTCGCTTATAGAGGAAGAAAAAGTCATGGCACAATTTGACTTTGGTCTGAAAAGTGCTATCTTCGAAAAGCCCGAGGAATCGGAGAACCATTTGAAACCGCTCTATGTGAGAGGTTATATTAATGGTTCATCGATTTTTCGCATGCTTGTAGACGGCGGTACTATTGTTAATCTAGTGCAGTATTCTTTGTTTAAGAAGCTAGGTAAGGCCGATGACAAGCTCATCCGAACCAACATGACTTTGAATGGTGTGGAAGGAGGAGACCCTATCGAGGCTAAAAAGGTCGCTTCTATGGAACTCACCGTTGAAAGCAAGACCATGGCTACCGCTCTCTTTGTCGCCGATGTGCGCGATAGTTATAGCTTGATCTTAGGGCGTGATTGGATTCATGCCAATAGATATGTTCCTTCTATCTTATACTAATTTTTGATACAATGGATTGGTGATGATGTAGAGGTGGTTCATGCGGATGCATCAGCTTGTGTTGCTATAGCCGAATCATCTTCTTTGCCGCATGACACCGTCAAGTGCTTGACCGGTTTAGACTTGACGGATTATGATTTTCTTAGTATAACTAGGGTTAGTTTTGTACCGGTCAATGTAAAGCCGATGGAGAGTCGGCTCAACCATATAATATGATTTAATGGATTCTAATCTTGATTGGTTGCAAAAAATAGTGGAACACTATCGATCTAATACGAATGATATGTGCGAAGCTATCAAGGAAATAGAGGATATAGATAAGTTAGGACAAGGATTCACATCGACCGATCCTCTTGAAGAGGTGAACCTTGGCAGCAATGATAATCCGAGACCAACTTATATAAATAAAAATTTGAAAGCCGATTATAAATTGAAGCTAATCAGTTTACTAAAAGAATATATGGACTATTTTGCATGGTCCTATAATGAAATGCCCAGGTTGAGCCGCGAATTAGTCGAACATCAGCTTCCAATAAAATCTGGTTTTTTACCTTTTAAGCAACCGATGAGAAGGTTTAACCTGAAAATGCATGATCGAATTAAAGAAGAAATTAACTGATTACTTGATACAAAATTCATAAGACCTTGCAGGTATGCGTATAGCTGATATATTGCTTAATGATGCCTCCGGCCATAGAGTCATTAGTTTTCTTGATGGTAATGCGGGATACAACCAAATCTTTATGGCCGAAGAGAATATGTCTAAAATTGCTTTTAGATGTCTGGGTTTTGTAGGATTGTTTGAGTGAGTTATTATGACTTTTGGATTAAAGAATGCGGGTGCCATAAATCAAAGAGCTATGAACTTTATCTTTCATGATTTACTTGGTGTTATCAGGGAGATTACCATAGATGATGTGGTGATCAAATCGACCGCTTTAGATTCTCACTTGGTCGATTTGCAACTTGCCTTAGATCGAATGCGTCGTTTCGGTTTGAAAATGAATCCACTCAGATGTGCTTTTGGTGTATCAGTCGAAAAGTTTTTAGGCTTCATAATTCACGAAAAGCGCATAGAGGTAGATCCTAAGAAGATAGAGGCAATTAGAAATGTGCAAGCGCCTACTTGCAAGAGAGAGTTGCAAAACTTCTTAGGAAAAGTGAATTATTTAAGGCGATTCATTTTTAACTTGTCGAGAAAGATTAATGCATTCACTTTTATTCTTCAGCTAAAGAATAAGGCCGAATTTACTTGGGGAGAAAAACAGCAAAAAACTTTTGAGAAGATCAAAGAATACTTGTCTTCACCGCCGGTGCTTAGGGCGCCTAAGGGAGGATTCCCTTTCTGTCTTTACGTAACGGTGAAAGACGATAATTGGTGCTGTTTCGACACAAGAAGCCGAAGAAAAGGAGTATGTGATCACATATGTGAACCGACGGTTGATTGGTGTGGAAACAAGGTACACTCTCATCGAGAAACTATATTTTTTCTTATATCATGCTTGCACCAAGTTGAGACACTATTTGTTATCTAGTACTTATATGGTTGCTTGTCAAACCGATGTTATTAAACATATGTTGCATAAGCCGATTTCTGGTGGTAGGCTTGGTAAATGGGCTTATGCATTGATTGAGTACGATTTGGCTTATGAGTTGTTGAAATCTATGAAACGACAAATTATCGCTAATTTCATTGTTAAACATCGGATTGATTTAGAACATGATCTAGATGTTGCTTATGTTACTTTTACCCCTTGGAAATTATATTTTGATGGATCGGTTTGTAAAGAGGGTCAAGGTGTTGGTGTGGTTTTAATATCTCCTCATGATGCACGCTTTGAATTCTCAAACCGATTAGAGTATGATTGCACCAATAACCAAGCCGAATATGAAACATTATTGTTCGGTTTACAGATGTTGGAGTCCATGGGGATTAAGCATGTAGAGGTTTTCAGTGATTCGTTATTAGTTGTGCAACAAATTTTTAGAAATTTTCAATGCTTAGACGGATCATTAAGTGACATCTTAGATAAGTGGCTAGACACCATTAGAAAAATAGATGAATTCAACATATATCATGTGCCTAGGCTAGAAAATAGTGAGGCCAATGAGTTGGCTCAACAAGTATCGGGTTACAATGTTAGTAAAGGAAGATTTTCAGTCAATAAGAAACCGATGCTTGAGGTATTGGAGCTAGACCATTCGGATACTAGCACATCAAGCTGTGATGGTGCCGAATCGATTGATTGGAGATCACCTATAATTTCATATATTCGTAGTCCAACCCAAAGTGTAGATAGAAAGGTTCGGCATATAGCTTTTAAATATACTTTGATTGATGGTGACTTATACCGCCGAACAAGAGATGATTTACTGTTGAAATGTTTAGGTGAGGATGAAGCCAAAGTGACTATGGGAGAAGTTCATGAGGGCATTTGCGGTACGCATCAATCGGCTCCGAAAATAAAATGGTTGCTAAGAAAAGCTGGGTTCTATTGGCCAATCATGATTGCCGATTGTTATCGTTACTACAAGGGGTGTGAAGTGTGTCAAAAGTTTGTCAATGTTCAATTGGCGTCCGCTACTATGATGAATCCCATTATAAAACCGTGGCCATTCCGAGGATGGGGATTGGATTTCATAGGGCAAATACATCCTCTGTCTTCGAAGGGACACCGCTTTGTGTTAGTAGCAACGGATTACTTCACCAAATAGACCGAAGCGGTGGCTCTCAAGAACATGATGCACAAAGAGGTAATCAAGTTTCTTACCGAGCATATTATTCATAAATTCGGCATACCGCAAACTTTGATTACCGACCAAGCTACTTTCTTTACATCCGGTCATGTCAAAGAATTTGCCGAATCCTATGCGATTAAGGTACTCAATTCATCTCTATATTATGCTCAGGCCAATGGTCATGCCGAGTCTAGTAATAAAACATTAATTAGACTCATTAAAAAAAGATAGAAGACCATCCCAAAAGGTGGCATGAAGTCTTATCAGAAGCTTTGTGGGCTCATCGAATATCTAGGCACGGGGCAACTAAGGTAACACCTTATGAACTTGTGTATAGACAAGAGACCATTTTACCCGTCGAGGTAAATCTAGGATCTCTAAGATTAACCAAACGAAATAATTTATCCACCGATGAGTATAGAGCTCTAATGCTAGACAATATCGATGAAATCATTAATAAGCGTTTGAATACTTTGAAAGAAATTGAGAGAGACATAGTTAGAGTTGCTAGAGCCTATAATAAGAAAGTGAAAGTCAAAACTTTTCATGTAGGCGAATTAGTTTGAAAAACTATTCTGCCCGTAGGCTCAAGAAGCAACAAGTTTGGAAAATGGTCTCTTAGTTAGGAAGGGTTATACCGAATTGTAAAAGTCATCGCCGAAAATGTATATATAGGAGAAAATATGAGTGAAGAGTCATTGCCTAGGGCCGTTAGTGGCCGGTACTTGAAAAAGTATCACCCCAGTGTATTACAAGAAGCTTAGAGGAAGAATGACCAATATAAAGGATACCATCGCCAAGAATGGTGCAATGACCGATGAGTTGAGAAAACCATCGCCCTTAGATGTTTTTGGGTGCTTAGAATACTTTATAGTGTAGAGACTTCACCAAAAAGCAAAAGCAGAGGGGCATATGTTGACACCCAAAAAATAGCCTCACCGGAGTGTCAAGTACAATGCTAGAGCCTCCGGTAAACTCTCTCGAATTTGAGCACTTTCGCCCACCAGAGCATCCGACATGGTGCTAGACTATCCGGTAGGTCTTCTCGGGTTTAGGCACTCGGCCCACCAGAGTGTTCGGCACATTGCTGGATTATCCGGTACGCCCTCTCGGGTTTCGGTGTTTTGTACACCGGAGTGTCCGGCATAGCGTCAGAGTGTCCGGCATAGCGTCGGAGTGTCCAGTAGGGCCTCTCGGGTTCCCGGATTTACAACACGGAGCCTCCGGCGTTGTACCGAAGACTTCGGTTACCAGAATGTCTGGCACTTTACCAAAAACTCTGGTAATATCGATTTAAAAAGGTTTTTAGCAGATTAATTCCAAATTCTTTTCTAACTTAAGTGATGTGTTGCTCTACGGGAGAAGACCATCCTACCTCTATAAAACAGAGGCCCATAGCCAGTTGAAAGGCATCCCAATCAATCAAACCATTTGTATTTACATTTTTGTGTTTCTGTAACCCTAAACCCCTTACTCGGCCCCTGTTTGCTGTTCTTCTATTGTCCTGGCGACGTTTGAGGACGATCCAGCTGGCCTGACCGAGCCGGATTTCTCCTCCGACGGAGTCTCTTCCGAGGCAAGATTTTTCAGGTGCTGTCCCAACCTGGCGTTGAAGAGATACCGGCGTTTTCGCACACAGACGTGCGAGCGGTGTGTCGGCTCGGACCTGATTGGGCGTCAACAACAACAAAATCAATAAGAAGAATAACGATTTTGAGATCATCTTCATCTCTAGTGAGGAGGAGCGGAGCTCATTTGATGAATTTTCCTCTGAAATGCCATGGCTCGCTCTCCCCTTGGAAGATGAAAGGAATGCATCCTTGAAGAAGGCCTTTGAAATCCGAGGACTCCCTTCACTCGTTGTCATCGACCCTATTAGGCAGACTGTTTCCAAGGATGCAAAAAGCCCACTGATTGTCGACGGTGCTGACGATTTCCCATTCAACGAGGAGAGGTTTGAGGAGCTGGAGAAGAAGATAAATGAAATGGCGAAGGGGTGGCCTGAGAAGTTGAAGCATGAGCTGCACAATGAGCACGAGCTTGTCCTGATGCGCTGTTTCATGTACGAGTGTGATGGATGCGAAGATCTAGGCATCGATTGGACCTATAGGTGCGAGGAGTGTGAATTTGACCTGCATCCGAAGTGCGCATTGGCGGAGGAAACGAAGAGTGAGGAGGACAAGGTCACCGAGGAAGCCCCTGCAGGATATGTGTGCTAAGGTGGTGTGTGCAGAAAAGTCTAGAGTCGAGTTGTTCTGAGTCATCTTTGCCAGTTGCCACCAGAATGATGTGAAGCTTGATATAAATGATTGTCGTTTTCGTTTTGCTTGAACATAAAATAATTGGGTTGTTGACATATAAAATTTGCATATTGAAAAGACACAAAGTTCTGACCGATCCAAGCGTCAACAGGAGTTTAATGTTTGTGCTTTGTTATGTACGTCACCCTGCACTCGGAGTTTTTTGTATGTGCACGTTTTTGTTTGAGGGATTGGTTTGCCCTGCGTATTCTAGAGTTCGACGGTAAGAAATTGGTAGGTTTCTGGCGTTCATTTTTGTTACAGTGTATCTAGTCATTGGAAATTTTGCTTAGCATGGCATTATTCATAGTCCAGAATTTATAATTTTATATCCACCATAATCTAGACCAAATCTTGTATCTATGCTGTCACGGGGATCCTGTGCCAGTTTCAGGTTTAGAAGCTGGGGAGTGTCAAGTAGTTTTTCCTTACAGTCGAACTCTAGAATATAAAGGTTGCGGATCGAGGTGTGAGTTGTACCGTTGTAGACTCAATGTTAGAGAGAGGGACATAGTGTTGAAAGGGATTGCTCATAAATCTTAAAAGAAAAGCTCGACCCATCTAGGAGGAATTATATACCTAACGAACACCTTGGAACATACCGATCTACTTGAACTACATGCATGCCAACTTCTCTAAAAAGGTACATTTTGCATATCACATCTTTTAAACGAGAGATTGTCCCTTGGACTATATTGTTAGACGGCCATGGCTATACACAGCAGCCATTGAGAAGCATAACGAAACATAAGAATTGAATGATGTTTTATGTAAACTGGGGGAAAAATATAGTAGCATGCAAATACAGGTGCACGGACATACTCCCTACCTTTTTTTAGACATTTATTTTAGTTAAAAATAAACTGGTCTTAATATCAGCTCCTCGATCCAGCAGTTGAGGAAGAACTACAGTCTGGCGGGAAGCATTCGAGGAACCAACTTGCTGCAGCCGTGAGAAGCATCAATTGGAGTGACTCCATTTTCTGGTTAAATTCAATCAGCTGCCCTAGATAATTACCATATACTCAACATTTGGTGACTTGAGTTATACATGTTTTAGTGGAAAATTCATCACTTCCATGTTGATAGTCAAGCCTTACAAAAAAAAACACAAAACACAAAAAAAAGAAAAATGAAATTAATAGGGCTGCTTGAATCAATTTATATATTAAATCATAATTTCAACATGTTTTCATTTAATTGAAAGTTCAATCCAGATTTCTAAATAGGTGCAGAACATGGAAACATAAAATTAAAAAAAAACCTTTGTTTTTAAATTACAAAAGTAAGCATCGGAAATACATTAATACTTCCAATAATATTAATTATCACAGGTTAGCTTTTATTGTAGCATAAATGAAGTACTTTATAAATAAATAAATAAAAAATAAAGATGCAAATGAAACATATACATTCTACGGCAGTTGATACGGCGATGTAGTTTTTAATTACTAGTAAATCTTGTACTTGAGAAGTTTTCAATGATGCAAAACAACTAGCTCGATATAAATGAAAGTCTGAGTACCCGTGCTATGCTACGAGCAGGGCGACATGATGCAATAATCCACATTCTATACAGAAAGACAACGTGACATATTCTTCTTTCAATAAATAAATATAATGTGACATAAATTCAATACGATATAGGTAAACATGAATTATTCAAAAACATATGCCGTGAATAATGAACTAATTAATAAACAACTCATAATTCATTAAGTCATACACTTCATCAAAGAATTTAGTTTCCTATGACACGGGAAAGGTAATCTCGGGTATTTTCTGGTAGAACCCTTCCTACCTCATTCAAATTAGATGCTAATAATTAAACTAAAAATTCTCTCTAAAGTATTATACCATTCTGTACACACACAATATAATAATAATGTAAGCAATGAATGAATAATTAACTTTATACATTATATTTAATAATATAAATTAGTAACTTAGCATGAACTAGTTGTTCATCTCCTCGACTTCAGTTCTCCATCATAGCTAGTACTTGATGTCTTGATGATTGACTGTTAAATCGTAATAATCTCATAAGGTATATATATTTACTACTCCCTCCAGGACCATTATTGTTAATGTTTTGGTCTTTAGTCAAACATCAAATTTGCATTTTGAAGACCGTGTCATCATCCAAAATGTCAATAAATATGAGACCGAAGGGACTACATATAAAATTTACAATAATATAAATTACAAGATGTATCTATTCCTTTCATTCCCTCATCCATGACGGTTGTATTTCAATACAAATAATCTTTTATTTTCCGTCCATACACATGTCTCATGGCATACAAGAATTTTGGGAATAACGAATCCATAGTTTTTGAGATTCTCTTGAAATCGTGCTTTTGACTCCAAGGTGGAATCGGATTAGAGTCAAACATAAATAAGTTTCTGGACTTCATTTGCAGTATAATAAGTGAATATTCACCACAACGACGTAATGGAATATATATCTACAAATCGATATGCAAAAAAAAAATAATCAAGAGCATGTTTATTTATTTAAACCTATATATCAAATTGAAAAACTTACAGAAGTTCATTCTAATACATTTCTCATGTCTTCATATGAATGTATTAAACAATTTCTTCTCATCAGGTGCTTGTCGGTGTGTAGATGGGTGCCAAAAACGGCAACAAGTTCTATTTCAAAATAAGGCATATTAGGCAGAGAGAATGCAATGATAATGGCAAATGTTAGTGAAAGAATTTGAAGGAAAAGCTGGCGGAATATTACGTTGAGTGTAAGTCCATGAAATGATTTGTACCAGTCATTTTTACTGTTATTTTTCCTCTTGCATGATATCATTCTAACTCCCATATAGAAAATTTTAGTGGACATAGGTTTAGTTATATCCAAGGAATCCTGCACCTCTTCTAAAGTTAACTTTGTATTAAGACCTCCTTCTCGATGTACAACCTTCATTGTCCTTTGTAAGACTATATGTTAATATCAAGAGTAAAATATATTATATGGAAACAAATTACTAAATCATTTTAGAAGAAGACATAATCTAAATCCACCGGGTCTTTCATTTGTATAACTGTGTTGCATAGTAAGGTAACATAGTCATCTTTGCATGGTGATATTTCTTTATGAATCTCTTTGGATGTCTCCACATCATTCACAATTTAATTCCTGAATGTTTTCTGAATCAAGTAATTTGCAAAAGTCATTAAACTCCTCTTGTGTGAGGACATCACCGCAGCGAGATCAAATGTTATTTGCTGAGATTTGCAGACATGATGTATAGTTAAGAAACAGTTTTTATGAAACATATTTGTTGACAAAAAATCAATATATGAACAAAACAGTGATGTTCCGCGTGAACTGTAATATCTTTAGCTTCCATAGCATCTACTAGCTCATTCATCTTTGCATTGATCACACCATGAATATCATCATCTTCGCTATTACCATTATCATAATGATGTCTCTTATTTTTAGTGGATGAATTATTGTCATATGTAGTTACCTGCGTAAAATAGAATGAAGATATACATATGAATATAAGGAATTACACTAATGAATACACTAAACATAAATTATCCATTATCAGTGTTTATATATATGATAGAAACGAAGCATTGTATGATACATACTTTTAGATTATCTTTGTTTGTAGAAGTATCCATTAGGCCACCTAGATTCTTTATAGCTGGTTCCACATCACAAAGTCTTTTGGTACAGACAATACATATAAACCACCACGGAGCCTACTGGACGGGTGCTTCTTTACTCGGCATCAATACTGAGTCTCCTAGCTGATCTTCTCTGCATGGCCAGTAATAGATTGGGGGGGGTCTTGAATTGTGGTGTATTAGATCCTAAACAGAGATATCATCCATTTTTCGGAGTTAATGATATTTTTTTATCTAAAGATGGGCACTCATCAAATATATTTTGCTCACACGACAGTAAAATGGAGGCCAACTTGGTCCTAAAATGTGTCATGTCATGCGGCATAATATTTGGAAGGATTAAATCCACGTGATAACCTATACTTGTTTGTTAGTGAAAAAAATGCAATTAACCTGTGTAAATTGGTCGGTCAGAGATTCACCCATCCAATACTCCATGTAATTTAGCATGAAAAGTCTGCATGAACAACTAAAAAACATTAAAAACAAGTTAATCAATAGTATAATTAGGAATTAGTATCAAAAGAATAAAACCTTATATAAATGGCAAATAATATAACAATGTAAAAATGCCCATATAAAATCCTTTGTAACTACCCATCTAGCTGAACATTATGCCCTAGTGATATTTCCTCTTTTGAGGCCAAGAAGTAACATTATGGTACTCTCACTTGACGTTCTCAATATTTAATTTATTAGCGAACATGTCAATTATTTTCTGTAATCTGTCAAGCTGCACCACAATAGGATTTGTTAAATTCAAGTATATTAAATAGAAAGAATAATATAAGATATAAGAAATAGCAAGAAGATACTAACAGCAAGATTCAGGTCAGCACCAGCATGTGTCCAACCAAGTGAATCTTCTCTTCCAATGCCATATTTATAACAAGCTTTTCTTCGATGGTAATCTTCTCGGCATTTTTTATTTTGTGCAGCAAGCTGTTCTGCAGTCATCTTTTCCCTCCTTTTTCTTGCTCGCCCTCTAGCCTGTTTCCTTTTGCGTTCATTAACTGGATCTGTTTTATCATTTTGATTATCTTTCAGGGTGATGTCATTTGATAAATCTTTGAATGGACTCCGGTTGCCTCTCCCATGTGATGGTTCCATAGCCTACACAATCAATATAAAGACAAACCTTAAATATGCACCTGAATATAAAATAATCAATGGCTGAGATGTGAAGGATAAAACATCATGCACATTATGAATGATAATGATGATGATATGCAGTCCCTACAATAGATGATGAAAATACAAAATAGATTATGAACAAAGTAAGTTTCACCCCATACAATAACAACACGTCATGACATTTCCCTTCATCATGATAGTTTTTAGATCAAGCAGCTAAGTATAATCTCATTGCACGAAATCAGATCAAGCACGAAATTAGACAAGCAAATAAAAAACTTGAAACATTTGTGATGATTGCATTGTAATCAATCTCTGCTACTTGAAATCTAACCGGTGTATTCGCGCATAAATTCAGGGTGTTACCATGCTACTATGTTGGAGGGAGGTCAACAAAAAAATTGCAGGAGTGGAAAGATTTGTCACAATTAGGTCAGTGGACACAGAAACAGAAGAGAAGAGATACTTCGTTAGGTGTAAAGATATGTGCACTACATAATGGAACAACATCTGAGAGCCTCTGAACAATCATACCATTGCCAGTGGATCATTTCTCACACAATAAAGGCTCCAAATGACAAATACGCTACAAGAGGGCAGACAGCGCCAAACCATGGCATGTGACAGGACGCTCGCTGCACATTAGCAAAATTACAGAGTTTTATCATAGCGATATACACATTTCCAGAGATGCCAATTTTTCTTCCTAGACAAAGGTTCCATGCACAAGAAAAAAATGAATAAATTGAAAGTGCCACGATCCATTCCAGCCGGGAGGAGATCCGAATCCTATCACTTGTGTCCGGATCAACCCGACTCGCTGGCTGGCACCCGATCTGAGTCATCTCATCGGATCCAACCAATTAGCCGAGCCTCCCCTCAGCGCGGTGAGATCACGGGATCCAAAGCGAGGGAGAAAGACGGAACGGTAGGCATAGCATATACCTGGCAGGTGTTGTCGAACTTGTCGTACATGAACAGGTGATTATGCTGGTCTTGCTGACGGACTGGATCGTCAAGGAAGACCAGCTTGTACTTGGTCGCCAAGGAAGACCGGGCCGTGGCGACGATCCAGAGATGGGGCAGCGGCGGCCGGTGCGAGACGATGGTCTAGAGGCGGGGCGGGGTGAGGGTCCAGAGACAGGGGCGGTGGCGGGCAAGGCAGGGCGACAACCGGGAGGGAAGGGCGGAGGTGGGGCGACATCAGCGGCCAGTCATGGGAGGGAAGGGCGGAGGCGGCGTGGCGTCGGCGACCGATCACAGGAGGGAAGGTGACGGTGGAAGGAGGCGCGCGGGATCCGTTTTTACGGATTTGGTGACCGGAGCCGAAGATGAGGAGGGTGACACCAAAAATACAAGATAGAAAATGTGACACCAAAAAAGTAGAATAAACAACGCTTACAAATTTTTATATTAGACTAGTTCGAGTACCCGTGCTACGCTACAACATGATGCAATTATTTTTTATACGAGAAAGCGATATGCCGTATTCTCATTTCGTTATGGAAAAAAATAACACAACTTCTATGACAACAACTTGTATTAATACAAATTAAACTATAGAAAAACAAATTTACACAATACTCTCCAATTTAACTTTTACACTATGATTTTTGACTTGAATGAAACCAAAACTAATCCTAACTAAATAAATAAAAGAGTCAATCTACATCACAGGGCCTCGTCGCCTGCTCATATCTAGACAGATTCTGATGATGTATCGAGGTGGCAAGAAAGTAACAGGGTATGTTTAAACAGGTTAAAAGAAAAATACTGTGGCAACATGTATCTCCTATTTTCTCTTTGATGATTAGGATTTTAGTTGAAGTGTGACACAATAGAGATAGAGATGTCAGCAGTTTGAGTTGCCGCTACGGTTGTTGGAGTTGCCGCTCAACGTTGCGCGAAGGTTAGGGGTTCTTGACAGGGATGGCAACGCGCGGAGCTGTGGGAGTTGGAGTTACCGTGCAACGTTGTGTGGAGGTGCGGTGGTGAGGAAGCGTCTAACTGAAAGCGAATTCCCAAAACAAACGTAGATGGATGGATTTAGTGTTCTTTCCATTAGAGATAGAATTTGTGACACCAAAAATAAAGATAGAATTTGTGACCGTGGGATAGACGACGTCTACAAACTTTTATATTAAGAAACAAGAGATAAATAACAATCTTACAGAATCCTATGGTGGACAAATGGATTTTACAAGATATATAGCTAGCTTGTTAGAACTAACAGCTGATCGCATCCTGCTGCTAGACGATCTCGATCAGGGACATCGAGTAGTGGTGAAAGAAAGTCAAAACATGACCTCTTACATGGCTCTCTGCGAAGAGTAATTATGATAGTAATTGATGAAAAGGAAGAAAATCTACACTAGATTGTTATGATCATCCAACATTATCGATTGAGGATAAACAATTCATAAATAGTTAATTTTGAGTAAAATATCAATACAGAGAAGTTCATATCGCTATGTCAGAAACCTTGATTAGAGACGCATCTCAAGTCACATTGCAGACGCATTATATTAGCGTCTCTAAAATTGCGTCTTTGATTTAAAGTCATTGGAGACGTGGATTTCCACGTCTCTAATATCCTCAAGATAGGAGACGCTTATTATCCGAGTCTCCAATGACTTTAAAATCAGAGACACATTATCTTCTAACGCGTCTCTTATATGTTTGTTATTGATGACGCATTTGTTTCAATGTGACTATTTAGTTTATGCTCTTTAAGACGCGGTTCAGTGAGACGTGTCTCCAAAATAGAGGTTGCCAAAATATATTATTCCCCCTAGCGTGCCAATATATACATCGCAAACATCACAGGCAATATTACAGGCATATAGGCACATCAAAGACAACATCACAGGCAGCACAAGGATCATATGTAGGCACGAATTAGCCAAAACCAGCATAAACATTACTTGATCATTTAAGTTCCAAGTTCACATCACACGACAAGTTCAATTGTTGAGTACATATGTAATCATCACGGGTTCACATCATATGACACCATAGCACAGGTTCAAGTGTTCATCGAAAAATCAAAGGCAACACCATAGCACTGTCAGCGACGACATCACCTGGGACACTAGGAAATAGGCAATTTCTCGAATGCTGTCCAACACATCTTGTCCAAGAGGATTTGTCATTACTTCAAAAATCCTATGTAGTTGTTTGAAAAACATATAAGAATAAAGTCAGTGATCAAGTCATGCTGTACAAAATAAGTCACAATATAGCTGCAGAAATTTATCCAAAAAGAAACTGTGCACTACTGACCCCGCGGCGAATATACACTGCAAAAATTTATTATTGGCCTAGCAGTGTATATGTAGCTATACACTGCAGAAATTTATTATTGGTAGTAGCATAGTTACAATTCACCCACAACAAATTACTGAACTGCCCTAAGTGGTGAATATAAATATATGACCGACCAACTTGTAAATTTTGGTTGACAAGTATAAAAAAAATGGAATATTCGCTGCCTGGGCACTTTATCACAGCAAGATAACAGATATACCTCAACTTGATCAACATCTAATAATTGAAGTGCTAGTATCATGTGATGCGCTGTGTAGAAGCCACATTCATTGCCGGGGCATTGTTGGTGGCACTGCAAAAGTAATTATCCCTCATTTGTCAACAAAGATATAATAGAATGAGAATTAGTGGAACTGGAATGAAAGAAAACCCTACAAAAATTGATTACACATACTGGAAACTTAGTCACATGTACCAACTTGTTCTTGGCCATCTTGTGTGCTTTGGAGTATGAAAGAAAAGCCCTACAATCAAAGAGCAATGTTTCAGTCACTGTCATTAACGGTATAAAGTTTGTTTAGGAATAGAAATCAAAGAACTTACTCGTCAAGCACCTCTTTCAACATGCTATGGTCACGTGGTTTCGACCTCTGAGAATCTAAGTACAACACCCTATTCCACTTTGGAATGACTACAACTAGAATCCAGTGGTCACCTGTGTTGTGGGCAAACATGATGCAGTGCTTCTTAGCAAGGGTTCGGAAGGATTTCCTCACATAATCTACCGCATATGATTTATCAGCATGTAAGGTAGATAATGCCATCAACTCAGGATCAAGGAAGCCTACAGGCAAGGTCTTTCCCTTGTTTCCATAAGCATGCACCTAATTAACAAAGCACCCATATTACAAACTAATATCTACCATGTAAACTGATTGATAGGAGAGGGATTGCAACTTACAGTGAGAAGCAGCAGAAGTGAGATATCCAATCCATCAAAATTAAGGAGTTCATACAAGTCACTAAATCCCACAACAAAAAACTCTGAGTCCAGCGAACATAAAAAATGGCTTCGCTTATATGCTACAATAATCCCACCCTTCGGCTTTGATACGAGAATTTTTGTGTAGTGCCTATGGAGAGCAGCTGCTGCTGATCCGGCTCTCTCAAGTTCTTCTGGTGTTAGCATTGGCTGTCCAGGTATGAAACTTGGGTTTGGCTCAGTCCACACAATTACCTTTGCATTCTTAGGATGATACTTCAATTCCTTGACCGCAGCATCATTTTCTGACCCTTTGACAATCTGCTGATTCTTTGAGATCTGATCACCAGCAACCTTATGAGAGTGTTTGGTGAGTTGCTGCTTCTGTGAGATGTCACCAACAACCATTTGAGAGCTTTTGGTGGGCTTTTGCTTGTGTGACCTCCCATCACCCACCTTCTAAGAGGCATTGGCTAGCTGTTTATTCTGTAAACTCCCATCACCCACATTTAGAGAGGTTTTGATAGGCTGTTTCTCTAGTGAACAGTGGGTATGTTCTTTTTGTAAATTCTTACTAGCATCCTTCATGAAGAAGGTATTTACTAAGGAAGCCGAAGCCTTTCGTTTCTTATTCTCCAACTCAATTTTGGCATCATCCTTCATTGAGGCTTTGCTGTAGGGGGAGGTTCCTTTGAATAATGGGAGCACTCTTGACTGCACCGGAAGAACAATTTGTTATGTCCTTTACAGGAGGATGGGGTTGTGACACATGTTGAGAAGAACTGTCTATTGCTCTAGGATTGAATAGAATACATGTCCTCTTCCATTGGATCCTTTTGTTGATAGCTTGCCCAAGGTTTTTGGTCTCATCATCAGGAGGGGGGTATAAGCACATAATTCTCAAAGTTGGAGTGTATGAACTCCACTTTTACCACTGCATACCCGGTTAGAATGGGGACTGTATGTAGCACAGTTTGCTGCGGATAAACCTGACCCCTTGCTATCTCCATTTGGTAACCACCAGGGAAGCCAATTAGGGAACATGGTGTAGGCTCAGTCAGTCGATCAATAGAATCTACCTCTAGACTTGGAGCATACCCTTCAGCTACATCACCCACATTATGCATTGGATCATTCGCATAGTGTGATTACCCTATCTGTTCATCTTCTGAATTATGATCCATATCCATGTGCACTGGATCATTTGCATTGTTCCCTATCATCTCCAACCTCAGAGGCCGATGCATAGCTACTCTTTCTTCCGGCTACAGGGCTGGTGTTTGTGGGGATTCGTTGTAGCTAGAATCCTTGAGACTCAAAGAAGGACAATATATCTTTGTCACCTTAACTCTGAGTTGATCCTTCACATCTTGCATTTCCACCGAACAGGTTCTCTTCCTTTTTCCTGTACATATCAATAAACTGCGGCCATGCATGCTTCCAATCACTGTAACTAGACACACCACGCACACGACCAGGTTGTTCAGGGCCCAATCAAGCGGTTAGCAAATCATTTCCCTGACCCAACAAATTCTTGAAGATTCTGCCAATCATTGCTTCTCTTTAATATCTTCTGATGTTCTCTGAGTAGCATCTTTCCTTCACTTGATCTGAGAATTACCTTCTACAACTTCCGTTTTACTCCGGCCTCACAGCCAATTCCTGGACCGCCCTTCAGGTAATTTGTCCCATGGATTCTGGATCCCTTGACTACTTAATAAATTGTCCTCCACCTCCCAATCTACTTTTTTCCCGTCATACCCAGCTGGTCCCATGTTATGGTCATCTACGTTCTTTTCCCGAAGCCTCTTCTACTTTTCACTGTCTGCTATGGAATCTTCAGATTGCTTCAACTGTGCAAACTCATCCCAATTTTCCTGTTCAATATACGTATGCTGTGAAAATGGCTCCAATCCTTTTGTCAGAAAGTTATGTACAAGGCTGCTTTTGTGTGTTCTCCATGCCTTTGCAGTTGTCTTCATGACCATCTTAAATCCCAAAGGCTTCATCTCTGCTGGGAACTCCAAATATGGCATGACAAACTTATCAAACAGATTCAACTTTTGCTGAAGGGTGAGGGATTTGAAAGCTGGCATGACCAGAGATAGCATTTGTCTAGCAATGAGACCTGAAAGCCTTCTTAACCTCAACTTCTGCCTCCTATCTGTGGGCATGCCATCTTCATCAATTTCTGTGACTGTTATCTTATCTACTGACCACATTGTTCCTGTCCTTGCATTTCGGACTCGACGAGTAGTTTCAGACTGTTGTGGTTCTTCATGATCATCACCAGAAACATCCGAAGTTACCTAACAATCATGGGATTCTGAGAGAGTTGCACATAATTTAATAACATCACAAAAATATCATACTGCTGTCGATTGACAAATCTACTTACCATTTTAATTGAGGCAAAGCAATTCTATATATTTATATTCCTGCAAATATAGAGGTTGAGTGAATTGAATTCAAAACGAATGGCAGAAGCATTTCAACAAACAGCACACCCGTGAGACAAAAAGTTTTTACCAGCGAGAAGGAAGGGTATTCATCGTCATCAGGGCAGTCGGGTCTTCGTCGTCACCGGGGCAGTCATGCCTCGTCGCTGTCGACGGTGGGGCTATCGAGTCCTCATTGTTGTCGGCGGTGGGGCTGTCGAGTCCTCATCGTTGTAGCTGAGGCAGTCACTCCTTGTCATCATCGGGGTCAACTACCTCTTTAGGTGAGGCAGTTACTCCTCGTCGTTGGCAGCGGGGCTGTCGCGCGCGTGGGAGATGCAGAACCCTAAGGCGCGCAGGCTGAAGCGGCGCGAATTGAAACCCTCAGGTGCGGATCAAAGTGGTGGGTTTCGATATATTCCGAACAAGGCTTTGTGGGCCTTTTGGGTCGTTTAGCGAATGTGGCGTGCGCGCAGAGAAGTGCTCTACTTTTGCTCTGCCAGCGCATGCTGAGGTACCAAGTTACCAGAAAACCAGAGGCGGACACGTCAAGTCGACTGTGTCCAAGCTGAAATCGCAAGAGGAAGAACGAATTCGGGAACGGAAACTGGAAAAGCTGGGCGAGGACAGGGAGAGGCTCTCGTGTCCGAGACTCAAAAGCATGACAGAACCTGGAACTCGATGAATCTCATGATAAACCTTCTCCAACATAGAATGAACATGAAGATTCCAAGGTAAACTCCAGGTAATCATTGACAAATTAATTCAAATAGCAAATCAAGATACAACAGTGGTTAATCATAAGCACACAAATATCATTGACAACACAAGAATGATTCATTTATTGTAAAATCTTCTGTTTTGGACAAACATCGTCTCCATATCAAAATACAACTCCAGGTTCTCTGTTTTGGACAACAGAGGTCATTTTTCCTTGACTTGTTGTTTTTGCCTTTTTTTTTTACAGCCCTTTGCCACGGTGATATGGCCACTTCTTAGGTATGGAGTTCGCTCACTTTCCAGGATCTTAGGAATGATGTATGAGTCAAAAGAAGGAATTTCATCAAATTCATTGTACTCCTCCTCATCCATGAGATTTTCAACTCCGACAATCCATCTTTTTCCAGGAAAAACTACATGTCGTTTCATGTTCCTTGTGTCTGCCACGTAAAAGATTTGGGAAACTTGATCTGCAAGCACAATGGCTCCTCCTTATACCCAACATGCTCGAGGTCAACAGTGGTGAACTGATACATGTCCTTCATGACACCTTTTGCACCTTGAACCCAACGACACCTAAAAATTGGCATCTTAATGCCCGGATAGGTGAGCTTTTTTTGTCCATAGTATGCCGCCTTCTGCATATTGTTGTCAAAGGCTTCTATGCGAACACCGCTGTTCTGGTATGAGCTTTTTTTGTCTTGCGCAATGGTGTAGAATATGTAGCCATTTATGTCATACCCTTGATAGCTAGTGACTGTGAATAGAGGACCTTCTGCCAAACTTGTAAGAGCACCATCTATGTTAGAATTCGAATTCTGTATTCGGTCTCTAAACCAAATGTTGAATCCCTTCATATGTTCCCTCATTAACCAGGCCTCGTTCTGCCTTGTGTTCTCTTGACGCAGGTGCTCCTTATGCTCATCAATATATGGGGACACCTCTGCTGTGTGCTGCAACACAAGAAAATGAGCTTGTCAGAATGCATTCCGGTCAGGATTGAGTGCCTTCTCCCCGATAGTCCCTATCCCTGCTAACCTTTCCTCATGTCGAGACTTGACATGCCAATAGGATTTTTAAGGTCAATGAAATTAAGACACCAGTCAACTACCTCTTTAGCAGAGTATCCCTGGACCATGCTTCCCTCAGGATGAACCCGACTCTTTGTATACTTGTTAAGAGTGCTCATGAATCTCTCATATGCATACATGTGATGTAGAAACATAGGACCAAGGTACCTTATCTCCTTAACAAGGTGAATGATGAGATGTTCAGATACATCAAAGAATGTTGGTGGGAAATATGCCTCAAGGAAACACATAGTATCAAACAAGTTCTTCTCTACATCATCCAGTGATGTCTCATCAATTATCTTATGAGAGATTGACTTAAAGAAGAAGCATAGGCTCATGATAGCCTTTCGTACCTTTTCTGGCAAAATATTCCTAATACCAACAGCAAGCACTGCAGTGAGCATGATCTCGCAATCATGAGCCTTCATGGGGAGAAATTTGTTCTCCTTCGGATGGACAAGTCTTTGGATGTTTGATGAATAGGCAGAAGAAACTTGTACACTCCGTAAGAAGTCACATAATTCTTGTTTTTCTTCCTGGTTAGATTTATGGCAGATGCTTGTAGCATGCTACCAGTGCCATTCTGATGAAGCTCAGATCTTATGCTCATGTCTTCCAAGTCTGCTCTTCCTTTTTCATGATGCTTGGTTTTGTTCTTCACATTTATGAGTGTAGCAAGTAAACTCCCACATACATTTTTTTCACATGCATGGCATCCATATTGTGACGGACATCTAAGTCCTTCCAGTAAGGTAGTTCCCAAAGGATTGACTTCTTTTTTCCATCTAAACTTTTGATTATCTTTATCATGCTTTCGCTTTCCTAGAGTCTTGCTTTTCTTCTCATATGATACAGCGAGATCCTTGACCTGGTTGTAGACATCTTCCCCACTATAATGATTTGGAGCATATGCCACCTCCTTTGTGCCATCAAATTGATGTTTCATGCCTCGGTACACATGGGACTGAGGAAGGAAACGCTGATGATGTATGTACACCCGTTTCTTGGAATTGTTGAGCCAAAGTGTCTCGGTGTCATTTAAGCAGTGGAGGCAATCTTTTTCCCCTTTACATTGCCCAGAGACAGAACGACCAGCTGGTAAATCAGTGATGGTGCATAATAACATGCCATGTAGTCTGAAGAGCTGCCTCTTGTGCCTATCGTATACTTCAACACCTAGTGACCAAAGTGTTTTCAAATCCTCGACAAGTGGCCTCAGATACACATCAATGTCATTGCCTGGTTGTTGTGGGCCCGAGATGAGAATGGACATCATCATGTATTTTCTCTTGTTACAAAGCCAGGGTGGAAGGTTGTAGATTGATATCAGCACTGGCCACACACTATGCGAGGTAATAATATGGCCATATGGGTTCATCCCATCTGTGCTTAGTGCAAACCAAAGGTTTCTTGGATCATTTGCAAACTCATCGTACTTGTGATCAATTACATGCCACTGGGTTGCATCTGCTGGGTGCAGTATATAATCATCTTTCTTCTGCCCATCCTTGTGCCAACACAAAAGATGTGCATCCTTGCTTGATGCAAACAAACGCTTCAGGAGAGGAATTATTGGAAAATACCACATGACCTTCTGAGGAGTTCCATGCCTCCTTTCCTCATAACCACCATCATTTCTTCTTTTGAATCTAGGGGTTCCACACTTGGGATATTCTGTTAGTTCTCCATTGCCACTACGAAATAGGATGCAGTCATTCTTACAAGCATGTATCTTTTCAACCTCCAGTCCCAAAGGGAAAATATTCTGTTTGGCCTCGTACATGGTCTCGGGTATCTCATTACCCTTCGGCAGCATGTCCTTTAACAGATGTAACAAAGCCTTGAAGCACCGATCCGTCATATGATGGGTGGCCTTTAGCTGGAGAAGCTTAAGTGATCTGAAGAGTTTTGTGTACTTTTTCTTGCAACCAGTATAGAGTGGAGTTGTCATATCTGCCACCAACTTTTTCAGTTTCTCAAATTCTGCATTGATATACCCATCATACCCCATGGCATCACAAACCATTTTCTCCAGTTGGTTGGTTATATGGACATAGTTGTCACCGATATTGACAAGCTCATCCTCATTGACATCATTCATGGTTGTATGACTGCCATAGTGTGCATCACAATCTTGACTGCCCAAGGGTCCTTCCCCTCCATCTGTACCATTGGTTTGCTGGTCACTTGTATGAGCGGCATGCCCGTCTCGCTCATTAATGCCTTCCTCACCATGCATGTTCCAACATGTATAGTCATCCATGAAACCCCGAATGATTAAATGTGCATGGACATACATTGAACTTGAGAACTTTGTGACGTTCTCACAAGCAACACATGGACAACATATTGAAATTTGCGCATATTGGACTTATCTGCCTTGCTGCACTTATGAAGGACCTTAGACCATTTAGGTATTAATCACAAGTGCGATTTTGAAGATACATCCACCTTCAGACCTCTATCTACATTATTACACAATACATTAATAAAAACAAACTTGCTGAATAACAAATAAAACTGAATTTATGCAAATACATCAGTTAATTGGTTAGGACATTAATTAATTAGAAATGATGGAAAAAAAACCTTGTACATTTTTATACTCAGTTGCCTATACTGCATTAATTTTGCATATCCAACAAGCTGCCAATGCTACGGAAAATAAAGAAAAAGAACAAACTTGAACTACTGCATTAAGTCGAACTGGTTATGGGCACCAAATAAAATAGGGGATGGTTCTAGAGCTCACCGGATGGAGGTTAGGCACCAGATGCAACAATGGTTTGGTTGAAGATGAAGAGGATGGGGCCAGGCGCAGCTATTAATCCACCTCACACCTAGATTTTGCCGTGGGCTCCTCGATGGCAGCCGGAGGTGGGGCACGCGTGCAGGAGGAGAATGTGGGGCGTGAACACGGCAAGGTGGTGGCAGAGGCACGCTGCCCGTGCTGTGCCGCCGAGGAGATAACAACATGCGCTGGGCTGGCCGGACGGCAAGGCACCCGGCCGGATTGATGGCAAGCTGATAGAGGAGCGCGGCTGGCCAGATGGCTTGGGCGCGCGATGTTACTGCATTGTGGTGGCCGTGGGGAGGGTTCAGTTAATCGAGTGTTTCTATGCTATCGAAGACCCATTTTAGGTACCCGCGTCTCTAATATCTATTCTATTTAGGGATGCATACCTGGTGACCGTGTCTCTTATTATCATCGTCTTACTGGAGACGCTGATTCTGTACTCGCGTCTCTAAATTCTTCACATTGGAGACGCTTCTCATTAGTTCACACCAATTGAAGATGCGCTTTGATATATCTTTGCAGATGTCTTTAAAATCCACGTCTCAAATACATGTGTCTTCTTTGGCTGTTTTTACATAGTGTATCAACCTGCATTGATTATAAGGTATTTAAAAATAACTTATACTCTCTTCGTAAAAAAATAAGTGACATTTTTGACTTTTTAAAATTGACATTTCACCATTCGTCTTATTAAAAAAATTTGAGAAAATACAAAAACAAACAAATCAGGCTTAAACTATTTTTAGTAATGAATCATTTCACAATAATATAAATAATATTTTTGCAAATTTTTTGAATAAGACAAATAGTCCAACATTGTTTTTTAAAAAATTTAAAAATGTTACTTATTTTGAGACGGTGGAAGTAATCAACATTTTTTTGTGACAGAGCTTATAATAAATGCATTTTCGTTATTAGTACCCTTTGTTTCAGCCCAACTGTGATTCGAAGTTATTAAGTTTTCCTTGTTTATGTTAGATGTATCCTCATATGATCCCCATTCCGGTATATTTATTCATACCTAAGATGTTATTTAAAGTCTGGTTTATTATCCTTATTGTTATATTTTGACCAGACATCCTGGTTGTTCTTAGTATACTTTTTATAAGGTATATTTTCTTAACTTTTTATATCCCTAAGGGCTCATTAGGTTCCCCTGGAATGATTATCAGCATGGTTTCGTTACCTTCCTGTAATGAGTGAATCCCATCGTTTCACTCAATCGATGGGTTGATCCATGCCACTCAAGGGAAAAAACCAATGCACAACAAAAGAGTGCTCAGTTGTTCTGGAATCAAACCAATACATAGAACAAACAGAATATTTCCAATGCCTGGAATAGATAGAATAAATTTGACTTCTGTTTCAATTTTAGCACCAAAGTTTCAGGAATATCACCATTTAATTTTTAGCAGAACTTCTGGCCACTACAACAATTCAACAACAGGAGCACTATTCGCTTGAGCAACAGGAATATTTGCTCAAACAGAGTATTGGCTCAAGCAATACGAGTATTTGCAAAGCCTAGAACCAATTTTGGCAAATGCGAACAAAACAAAAAAGTAGACATCTTATACCCAGTGGCGGGCTTGCCACTGGGGCAACATAGGCCATGGCCCGAGTCGTGGGCCAATATACTATGTAGAAATTTTCAATTTTCATGTGGACTGGCTTGAAATCTCGCTGGCCCATGGAGTGGCCCGAGTTGCTGGGCCGTGCTGGGCCCGCCCCTTATACCACAAGGTCCACAAACAGGAACCTACTTTCGAAACACTAATGTTATTCATTGGAAACTCTACAGCGATCAACCACGCAAAAGACAGATGGCATGCTTCACTTCTGAATCATCTGAGTTTGGGCTTCATTAGTTCCATAGCCTTGCTGCAAAAATCAAATAGATGAGTCAAAATTTCTGTAGCTCTGAAAACCTCTTTATTCTTTGAAAATAAAGGCTCATCTTTCAGGGGAAAAAGGCACATGTTTAGATTATCAGATGAAAGTGGGATAACCAAGTCTAAAATCAATGGTTACTGAAAGGAATAAACAGCTAATCAAGCATGCCATAGTTTGAAACATTCCGAAAACATTCAGATTGACTACCTGATCTTGTTAATACTTCCTCTGGTTTTAAATTATTGATACCGTTGAATTCTAACATAAACTTTGACCATTTATCTTATTAAAAAAAATTATTTTAATGTGTAAAATTATTAGTTGTGATTTAAATTCTACTAATGATAAATCACATACTAACAAATTTTTACTTATTTGAACAAATTTTTAAAAATAGGATAAATAGTCAAAATTAATGTTAAAAGTCAACAGTGTCGATATTTTAAAATCGGAGGGAGTATATCGCAAGACCTAAAAACATTCAGATTGACAACTTGATGTTATACAAAAGAAAAAAAAATATCCAAATTTTATGCACTTCCTCTCAACTGTAATTCTCTCTTCTGAATTACTCCTAGGAACCAATCAAAAAGCTTAACTTTTACCAAGTTAATTATGATTCAACAGACAAAAGCTTCAAGACTTCATAACAACCAAAAAAAAAAGAAGAGAAAAGATTCAAGAGAGAAACTGAATGCAGACTGTTTCTACTAGACTTATTTAGAATCATCATGTGACCATGGATATGTCTCCCATGTGTTGGACGATGGGTGGGGTGAACAGTTGATATCATCCAAGGGTTGTGTTGACACCCAAAAACCACAGGCCCACCGGAGTATTCGACACCATGACAGAGTGTTCGGTAAGCCCTTTTGGGTTCGGACACTTAGCCCACCGAAGCATCCGGCACGCAGCCCTCTCGGGTTCTTAGAATTACACGATGGATCCTCTAGCATGGTACCAAAGTGTCTGGCACTTTACCGGAGACTCCGGGAATGCCGAATTAAGAATGTTTTCAGCAGATTGATTCTAATTTCTTTCCTAACTCGTGAGATTAGTTGCCCTGTGGGATAATACCATCCCACCTCCATAAAAAAAAGGCCCATAGCCAGTTGAGAATCATCCCAATCGATCAAAACATTTGCCTTTATATTTCGTTCTTCTCCAAACTTTAATCCTCTTACTCAACCCTCATGTTATTCTTCCTTCATTCCGGCGACGATCGAAGGCGATCCGGCTGGCCTGACTGAGCACGGATCAACCCTAGGACGATCCTCCTCCGACGGGGTCCCTCCCGAGGCTGGATTGTCTAGGTGCTGCCCAACACAGCTTTGAAGAAGCGTCGACGTTCTCGCGCATAAACGTGCGAGTGGTGCGTTGGCTCAGAATCCGTTTCGGCGTCAACACACTTTTTGGCGACTCCGCTGGGGAACGAGTGACTCTAGTTGCACAAACCGAATTGTCGTTTTCCACCATGAACTTCGAGATCTCCACGACGTCATGCCGTCCTTGGAGAAGTTGCCCGAGGAGGCGCGCAAGGCATTCTTGGAATGCCGCAAGGCCTCCGAGGAAGCGTGCAAGGCGTGCGAGGAGCGAGAGCTGCAGAGTACTTAGTGTGTTTCAAGAAGAACTGTCAAGGCACGATCTCTGAAGTGAAGGAGCCTGTTCTTTCGGCCGTTGATGACGATACGGCCATGGGTGCTGCCAATGTAAGAACATCTTCGCACCCTTCCGTTACTTTTGAAAACTTTTATATTATTTTACCGACATGAAGAAGGTCTTAACGAATGATATGAAATACATGATTCAAGAGAATATGTCTAAGTCTAAGAACGTTATTATTGCATCATCGTCTCATGTTGCACATGTAGGTCCTACTATTAGTACATCGGCGCCCACTACTAGTGTAGAACAACTCCTGTATGGCATGCCGTTGAACTCGTTTAGTGGACAAATCAGTTTTCCGTCGTATGTGCAAACGAACGCTTTGACAGTGTCTCTCGCTAACGTGGAGCCAATCACTAGCATCCCCAATCCGGCCACGAGCCGATTGAATGAATTGGCTAATTTTCTTCCTCCTTACCGTACCGTCGCATATAGCACACCACCTATCCCACCAAGCAGTATGGGTATCCCTCATGGCAATGTTCCCAATGAACTATTTAGTGTCATGAAAACAAGTGTGCACCCTCCACCTAGTACTTCCGCTAGGTTACCCATTACCAACATAGAGGAGTGTATGGCGCGCATTAAGGAGGACTTGAACAAACAATTTAGCGAAACGATAGGGGTAGACCTCAAGGGAAGAGACCGGATTTACCAAAAACCGTACCCCGCATATTTTGATTCGGTCCCTTATACTAGTGGATGGCGTGTGCCCGACTCGTCAAATTTAATAGCGAAGATAGTAAAATCACTTGGGAACACGTTAGCCAATATGTGAAGCAATTAGGAGAAGTAGGTTTTAGCAAAGCTTTGAAAGTACGGTTGTTTTCTTTGTCGCTAACCGAAACCACTTTTTCATGGTTTCCTCATTGTCCTCGGGCTCCATCTACACATGGTAGTCTTTAGAGCGTAAATTTTATGATCACTTTTATTTTAGGGACAACGAGTTGAAGTTGTTACATTTGACAACAGTTCGGCAAGGAAAAGATGAACCCGTCGTTGAATATCTTCGACGATTTAGAGATGTTAAAAACTGATGTTTTAATTTAATAATTTTTAAAAAAGATTTAGCTGACCTAGCTTTTAGTTGGAGGGTACAATTTTTTTACACTCACTCACCTCCAACATAGGGCTTCAGCTCAAAAAAGCTGAAGCAAAGAAATAAAACATGACTACAAGAGCCGCCACACCGTGCACGTTGTGGAGTGTGATTCGGATAGCTCCGATGATAATTCCAATGACATTCTAGCTATCGAGTTTGTTTGGCCCTCTAAGACCAAATTATTTGCTTGTGATTTGCTCAAACCGGTTCATAAAAACCGGAAAGGCGATATGAAATACACCTTTGATGTAGCTAAGTGTGACAAAATATTTGATAAGCTACACAAAGGTGGGTACATTAAGATTGCGTATACTTTACCTCCGACGGATGAGATTAAGCGTAGAGCATATTGTAAATGGCATAATTCTTATTCTTATGTTACTAATGATTGCAACTTTTTTCGTTGACTGGTCCAATCGACCCATAATGAGGGACGATTGAGTCTTAAGGAGATGCAGATCGACAAGCACCCATTTTCTGTCAACACTCTCGAGCTCAACCCCAAAGTGTTGATTCAGCCTCATCAAGCCAATACAACCAAGGGAAAGAACGTGATCATTGAGGACGAGATGCCTATTTCTTCGAGCGAGAAAGGGACCTCTAGGAAAATGGTGCTCGAAAAGTTCTCCGATGGTCAAGAGTCTCTCAAAGTCACTATTCAAGGCTCGAGACCCGAGAGGCAAGTTTCACAGCCCAAAATGATAAAGCCAAAGAATCCGAAGATGGGCAAGTGGAAGATAAACCAATGCAAAGCCACGGACCAGAAGATGGGGCCTAAAAGCGCCTTCGACCGACTCATAGCTAAGTACAAGAATCAAAAGACCAATTTGAATAATCGGTCTATGAAGCGAGCAAGATCACCACCTATGGGAGGCAGCCTACTTAGAAAGGCAATGAGGGCAATCGTGAATGTGCACGGGCCTCCTCCTCCTTTTCCTCCGCATGGGTTCGAAGTGCCATCACCATGGTTCCATCCTATGAATTGCCTACCGTTTCTGGTGTGGCATTCATACATGGGACCATAGATGCCTATACCACCGATGCCCATACCACCGATACCCGTTTCACTGATGATATACCCGTCATTTCATTCGGGGTGGAACGGACCGAGAGGAGATATCTTCACAAGGCTCTCCAATCCTATCCCAAATCAAACGGATTCTCGACCGATCAAGGTTCAAAAGGGAAGCTCCACCACCGCGCTTAAGCAAGAGTGGCCCTCAAAGTAAGGTAACAAACCTGTTCCTTCTACTTTTGTTCATCAAGAGAGTGCATCCAGAGGTGTCATGAAAATCGGCACGACCGATGTCAAAATTGGGAGAGTCTTTACGGGACCGATTACTTTGGATGATCCGGTCAAAAAGGCCTCCCATGATCATGAAGCTAGTAGCAACAAAAACTCATCCAAGTACACACAACCGAGGTGGTGTCCGCCTGGCTTGACCCACACTCAAAAAAGGAAGCTCCAAAGGCTGCGCCTCTAAAAGATGCGAGAGGAGGCAGAGAAGAAGAGGGACGAGGTCTTCAACGAGATCAAACCAATGGTCCCTCAAGATAAGCAGTGGAGGGTTAACGAGTCCGAGGCCCTACTCCACCGGTGGTGGAAGAAGCGGAGGCTACTCCGAAACTACATGGTTTGGTCGACACCGTCTTTGGGAAAGGACACTACAGCGCCTTCGCCCACGGGAGACATCGACATGTTCGAGTTCGATGATGAGACCTCTTGGACTACGAGCCTACACCGCCTCGAGAAGGTATGGACATCAACACTATTTATTTATCTCTTTCGGATTACTCTTTGGTAGAGGAAGAATAGGTCATGGTACAATTCGACTTTGGATCAAAAAATGCTATCTTTGAGAAGCCCAAGAAATCGAAGAACCATTTGAAGCCTCTCTATGTGAGAGGTCATATCAATGGCACACTGATTTCACTGATTTCTCGCAAGCTTGTAGGTGGCGGTGCAATTGTTAATCTAATGCCATATTCTTTGTTTAAGAAGCTAGGTAAGGCCAATGACAAGCTCATCCGGACCAACATAACTTTGAACGGTGTGAGAGGAGACCCTATTGAGGCTAAGAGGGTCGCTTCTATGGAGCTCACCGTTGGAAGCAAGACCATGGCTACCGCTTTCTTTGTTGCCGATGTGCATGGTAGTTAGAGATTGATTTTAGGGTGTGATTGAATTTATACCAATAGATGTGTCCTCTCTACATTGCGTCAATTTTTGATACAATGGGTCGGTGATGATGTAGAGGTTGTTCATGCGGATGTCTCGGTTTGCGTTGCTATAGCCGAACCATCTTCTTTACCGTATGACACTATCAAGTGCTTGACTGGTTTAGACTTGACAGATTATGATTTTCTTAGTGTGACTAGAGATGGTTTGTACTCGTCAACATAAAGTTGATGGAAAATTGGCTCAACCATATAATGTGATTTAATGGAGTCTAATCTTAATTGGTTGTAAAAAAGAGTGGAACACTATCGGTCCAACATGAACGATATGTGCGAAGCTATAGAGAAAATAGAGGACATAGATAAGTTAAGACAAAGATTCGCATCGGTCGATCCTATTGAGGAGGTGAATCTTGGCAGCGATGATAATCTAAGGTCAACTTATATAAACAAAAATCTGAAAGCCAATTATAAGGCGAAGTTAATTGGTTTACTAAAAGAATATGTGGACTGTTTTGCATGGTCTTATAATAAAATGCCCGGGTTGAGCCGTGAGCTAGTTGAGCATCAGCTTCCAATAAAAGCTGGTTTTAAACCCTTTAAGCAACCGATGAGAAGATTCAACCCGAATATGCATGATCGAATTAAAGAGGAAATTAATCGATTACTTGATGCGAAATTTATCAGACCTTGCAGGTATATGAAGTGGATATCCAACATCATACCAGTGCAAAAGAAGAACACCGATAAGATTAGAGTTTGCATTGATTTCAAAATTTTAAATAGAGTCACTCCTAAAGATGAATATCCTATGCCCATAGCCGATATATTGATTAATGATGCTTTCGACCATTAAGTTATTTTTTTTCTTGCTGGTAATGTGAGATACAACCAAATTTCATGGTCAAGTGGATATGTCTAAAACTGCTTTTAGATATCTCGATTTTGTAGGATTGTTTGAGTGGGTTGTCATGACTTTTGAGTTAAAGAATGCGGATACCACATATCAAAGAGCCATGAAGTTTATCTTTCATGATTTGCTTGGTGCTATTATAGAAGTTTACATAGATGATGTCGTGATCAAATTGGCCGCTTTAGATTCTCACATGTCCTATTTGCAACTTGCTTTGGACTAAATGCGTCGCTTCGGTTTGAAAATGAATCCGCTCAAATGTGCTTTTGGTGTATCGGTCAAAAAGTTTTTAAGCTTCATAATTCATGAGAAGAGCATAGAGGTAGATACTAAGAAGATAGAAGCAATTAAGAACATGCAAGCGCTTACATGTAAGAGAGAGTTACAAAGTTTTTTAGAAAAAGTAAATTACTTGAGGCGATTCATATCCAACTTGCCTGGAAAGATTAATGCATTTACTCCTATTCTTAGCTAAAGAATGAAGCCAAATTTATTTGGAGGGCAAAACAGCACGAAGCTTTTGAAAAGATAAAAAAGTACTTGTCTTCGCCGCCGGTGCTTAGGGCGCCTAAGGGAGGAGTCCTTTTCTGTCTCTATGTAGCAGCGAAAGATGATGTGGTTGGTGTTGTTTTGACACAAGAAGCCGAAAGCAAGGAGTATGTGATCACATATGTGAGCCGACGGTTGATGGATGCGGAAACAAGGTACACTCTCATCGAAAAACTATGTGTTTTCTTGTATCTTGCTTGCACCAAGTTGAGACATTATTTGCTATCTAGGACTTGTGTGGTTGCTTGTCAAACCGACGTTATCAAATATATGTTGCATAGGCCAATTTCTAGTGGTAGACTTGGTAAATGGGCTTATGCATTGATTGAATATGATTTGACTTATGAATCGTTGAAATCCATGAAAGGCCAAATTGTTGCTAATTTTATTGTTAAACATCGGATTGATTTAGAGCATTATCTAAATGTTGCTTATGCTACTTTCACCCTTTGGAAGCTATATTTTGATGGATCGGTTTGTAAAGAGGGTCATGGTGTTGATGTAATTTTAGTATCTCCTCATGATGCACACTTTGAATTCTCAAACCGATTAGAGTATGATTGCACCAATAACCAAGCCGAATATAAAGCATTGTTGTTCCGTTTAGAGATGTTGGAGTCCATGCGGGTTAAGTATGTAGAGGCTTTCAATGATTCGTTGCTAGTAGTACAACAAATTTTTAAAAAAATTTAATGACTAGACGGATCATTGAATGCCATCTTAGATAAGTGCCTAGACATCATTAGAAGAATAGATGAATTTAACATACATCATGTGCCTAGGCTAGAAAACAGCGAAGCCAATGAGTTAGCTTAACAAGCATCGGGTTACAATGTTAGTAAAGGTAGATTTTCAGTCAATAAGAAACCGATGCTTGAGGTGTTGGAACTAGACCATTCGGATACTAGCATATCAAACTGTGATAGTACCAAATCGCTTGATTGGAGATCACCTATAATTTTATATATTCGTAGTCCAACCTAAAGTGTGGATAGAAAGGTTCGGCATATAGCTTTCAAATATACATTGATTAATGGTGATTTATACCGCCGAACGGGAGATGATTTGCTTTTGAAATGTTTGAATGATGATGAGGCTAAAGTAGCTATGAGGGAAGTTCACGAGGGCATATATGGTATGCATCAATTGGCTCCAAAAATGAAATAGTTATTAAGGAGGGCCGGATTCTATTGGCCAACCATGATTGCCGATTGCTACCATAACTACAAAAGATGCAAAGATTGTCAAAGATTTAGAAACATTTAATTAGCACTCGCAACCATGACGAACCCGATTATAAAACCATGGTCATTTCGAGGATGGGGATTGGACTTCATAGGGCAAATACATCCTCCATCTTCAAAGGGACATCGTTTCGTGTTGGTCGCAACGAACTACTTCACCAAATAGACCGAAGTGGTGGCTCTCAAGAACATGACGCTCAAAGAGATAATTGAGTTCTTTACCGAGCATATTATTCTTAGATTTGGCATAGCTCAAACTTTGATTACCGACCAAGGTACTTCTTTTACGTCCGGTCATGTTAAGGAGTTCGCCGAATCCTACGGAATTAGAATACTTAACTCATCTCCATATTATTCTCAGGCCAATGGTCAGGCCGAATCTAGTAATAAAACATTGATAAAACTTATTAAGAAAAAGATAGAAGATCATCTCAAGAGATGGCATGAAGTCATGTCGAAGGCATTGTGAGCTCATCAGATATCTAGGCATGGGGCAACTAAGGTAACACCTACTTGTGTATGGACAAGAGGCTGTTTTACTCGTCGAGGTAAATCTAGGAGCTCTAAGATTAGCTAAGCAAAATGATTTATCTACCGATGAGTATAGGGCATTAATGCTAGACAATATTGATAAAGTCACCGATAAGCGCTTGAGTGCTTTGAGAGAGATTGAGAAAGATAAAGCGCGAATTGCTAGAGCCTACAATAAGAAGGTGAAAATCAAACCTTTTTAGGTGGACGAATTGGTGTGAAAAACTATTCTGCCCGTAGGCTCAAGAAGCAATAAGTTCGAGAAATGGTCTCCTAGTTGGGAAGGGCCATATAGAGTAGTAAAAGTCATTGCCGGAAATGCATACATGTTGGAGGACGTTCGGAGGGAATCATTACCTAGAGCCTTTAACGACCGGTACTTGAAAAAATATCATCTAAGTGTATGGCAAGAAGTATAAGAAAAGCGGCCGATGTGAAGAACATCGATGCCAAAAAGTGATACAATGGCCGATGAGTCAAGAGAACCATCGCCCTTAGAGGTTCTAGGGTGCTTAAATGTTTTATGGTGTGAAATCTTCACCAAAAGATAGGGGGTATATGTTGACACCCAAAAATCACAGAGTCAACGGAGTATCCGGCGCCATGCCGGAGTGTCCGGTGAGCTCTCTCGGGTTCGGGCACTTAGCCCACCGGAGCATCCGGTATAATGTCGGAGTGTCCGGTGAGCTCTCTTCGATTCCCGAAATTACATGACGGATCCTCCGACATCTTACCGGAGCCTCCGGTCACCAGTTCGGCACTTTACCAGAGACTTCGGTAATGTTGATTTAGGAAAGTTTTCAGCAGATTGATTCTAATTTCTTTCTTAACTCGTGAGATTAGTTGCCCTGCGAAATAAGACCATCCCACCTCTATAAAACAGAGACCCATGACCGGCTGAGGATCATCTCAATCGATCAAAACATTTGCCTTTACATTTTATTCTTCTCCAAAGCCTAATTTCTTTACTCGACCCTCGTGCTGTTCTTTATTCGTCTCGGTGACAACTGAAGGCGCGATCTGACTATTCTGACTGAGCCTGGATCAACCCTAGGACGATCTTCCTTCGACGGGTCCCTCCCGAGGCGAGATTGTCCAGGTGCTGCCCAACCCGTCATTGAAGAAGCGCTGACGTTTCCGCACACGGACGTGCGAGCGGTGCGTTGGCCCGAAATCTGTTTCGGCTTCAACAGGTTGGATGAGCGATATCAGGCGGTCACCAGCCCTACGTGGAGTAGAGCATGCTATACGAAGGGATTGCCGCATTGCTGTTTTTGTGGATACTGCCATCGCCTGTTGCCATGCTCTCCTCCTATTGCCGCTGCCACCACTCTGTCGCGCATTTGGTTTCCTTCCAACATTCTTTTTTTGAAAGACCCGGAATCACTTGATCAATGTTCCGGCATATATTTGTAAGAAGAAAGTGCCTTGTATTAATGGAAACGAGGCCAAACCATTAAAAAAAGTCTTTTTAAAATAGATCAAGTGAAATTATTTCACCTCCTAAGAGGTAAGATACAAATTCAATCTCAACCATTGATTTATACAAGGAAACGTGCCCCTGATTACCATCACCTTTCAAAATACACTAATTACTTTCCAATTTCAATGATGTAGTAATTAATATTTATTGAATAACTTTTACATCATAGGACGTAAAAAGAACAATTTCAACCTCAAGATCAACGTAAATGGATGGTCTACATTTATTTGGGTCTAAAAAAACCTATGAAAAGAAGAGAGAAAAGAGATTACAACACGACAAAACTAGGAAAATACAAAAGGACTCGCAAGTCTCAATCCTACACAACCACATAATCACAAAGAGCCCAATGTATACTATTGCTGACAAGGTGACCACCCTTTATCATCTCAACTTCAATTGTGTGGGTTTCACCCTTCTCCACAAGTAACTGCAAACAAAACAAAGCCCTCCAAACAGAGCCCACCACATGTCATCGTTGCCAAGCTCAATCACACATCACGATGCAGCAGCTTTGACTTCGTATAGCATGCTCTTCCGATGACTCGTCACGATGCACAGTGTCAAAGAGAAGAAGACCTCAAGGAGATAGCACCACCATCAAGGCAGGAAGTCCGAATTCACCCTTAGGTGTAATAATTGTTGCCAATAGAACACATAAAAAAACAACCAGCATGGCTAGAACCCCAAAAGCTACGTCTTCAAGAAGAATGTGACATGTGACGTCTAAGATGCCACAGCCACCGCTCCGTACAACAATGTGAAACTAGGTTTTCACCCGGGATCCCTATGTGTGCGACAGGCACTTTGTTTGCAACGCCTCCAATCAGGAAAACAGCACCGAGTGGTGTCATCGTTGCCAGAAATGCTGCACATGGCTTTCGCTTAGAGCCTGCACACCAACCACATCGCCACTTGATTCCACCCTCCACCTCACACTGCATGCGCTGCCCTCACACACTACCTCCTCACCATTGCCATTGACGACCCGTGCGGTGGCCACATCAGCACCACCTCGACAGTTGGCACTCCCACATCATAATTTGCACCTGTTGCACCCACTGCACAGCCGCCGTGCCCACAGCAAGATCTCCACATAGTTTGCTCAGGCAGGATTTCCATGATCCTCCTACGCTATCCCACAACCATGTCCACCATTGTAACGACCGGATTTTTTCTTACCTTTTGATAAGTTCCAATTTTCCGTGACCTTATCAATCTCAGAAGGTTGGCAAACACGATATCACAAGCGATCAATCAAAAAATCATAAAGAAGTATTAAACAAGAAACAAAAATAAAAAAATAGCAAGTCAAAGCAAATTTATTAGAATATAATCCTTCAAAGGGGTCTATCGGCACGCAGACCGAAAACATCTCAGAGCAGATAGATCACTATCGAGAGATCCATAGAATGCAGCAATGGAAGCATCATCATGACCGCAGCGACGAACCTCCTCAACACCGGCACGCTTGAGCGTAGGAGCTGACTTCACGGTCCGTCGGAGACGTAGTCGAAGTCGAAGCTGTGAGTATCCTCTGAAAACAACAAACTAGAAAGCCGTGAGTACGAATACTCAGCAAACCACGTACTACCTATCAACAATGTATGCATATGAATGGTTTCAACGGTAAAGGCTGGCTCAAGTGCTAAATGCAAGTTTAAAACATTTTATTTTACTTTAAAGATGTAAGAAAGTTTTATTTTAAAACTGTCAAATTTTATTATCTTGCCCCGCCAGAGATCTCCGTTATCCCAGCCCAGATCTTCTCGTTGTACTGTCATATGTACGTCCACAGGGACTTTTCAAAAGTCCCTCAGCTTTTCATACTCTATCTTGCCCCTGCAAAATAGTTATGTATAGTTATTTGTAAAACTCATACATTTAAATCACAGTTTAAAATTATTTAACACAAATTTTATTTTTATAGTGATAGGTGTGAGATAAAAATAAATGCGGCTAAGCATGGCTAAGCATAAAATAAAATAATTATTTTAAAGCAATCCGAGGGCTCATATTTATGGAACAATAAATAGGCACGGTTTAAAAATATTGCTAGCATATTTTAAAACAGTTGGTATGCAAATTAGGATTACAAACAAAGCATGCAGTTTAAAATGCTGGGTACAAAAGTGATCAAAGAATGCGGCTTGCATGGTAGATAGGGATCATAGTCGAGATCTGGGTCGTCGAACTAAGCGGGCTCACGGTACTCCTCCTCGGGACCACCAGCTAAACACAATACGAACAGGAGTGAGACTAGGTACGCGATAATTTAAATTCGAATAATTAAATCCAAATTTAAATTACTTAGCTAAACGTGCTCAAAACGCTCCTCAGAAAATTTTAAACAACGTTCTCGACGAGACGAATTTAACGAAACAATTTTAAGAATCTTTTGAGACCAAACAGAGTTCCCCAAACATTCTTAAAGATTTAGACTATAAGAAACTAGGCTAACCATAAATCGATTAGCAACCAACTAATTACCCTCACTAGCAACCAACTCCACAATCTAACACGAGAGGGATTTGATTCTCACCACAGAAGAAGCGAAGTGGATCGGATTGGACGGGCGGTTGACGCGCTGACGAGCAGTGACCAGATGAAGGACGGGGAGGGGTCGCTGAACCAGGACGGCACGCGCGAACGGGAGCGGAATGGAGATGGCACGCGAGACGGAGCGACGCGATCGGGGATGGCGCGCAGGACGACGACACGAAAGACGCGATCGATCACGGTTGACGGCGTGAAGAGGCCGTGGCGACGCGGGATGGAGACCGAAGCGACGGGCGCGGATCAAGACGGGGCGCGAAGGGGATCGGCTCGGGGACGGCGACGATTGACGGCCACGCGCAGAACGGGAGCGGTTGACGCAGACGGGAATCGAAGTGGAGCAACGACGGGGACGGCGGTTCTAGCGCTCTGCTCGGGACTTGAGAGTGGGGAAAGAAAAATGAGGGGAAGAGAGGGGTTGGTGGGATAGGGTAAAATGGAAGAGATATTTATAGAGGAGTTAAACGAGAGAGGTTTGGGAATTAATTAAAGACTTTGGAGATTGGGAATAATCTTGGCCCAACAAAAGCCCGCGGACCAAAATTATTCCGACGCCGAAAATCAAAAGGAGAATTTTGAAATTGAACGGAATGAATTTTGAGATAAACTTCTCCTCGATTAATTTGAAAATTCCGAGACGTTACAACTAGCTTCCTTGCCAAGCAGGGGCACCCCGCCACCCTCCACAACATCTTCTGCCACCTGGGAGCTGGGACGCCATCGACATCTATGGCTAGGCATTCAGGCGGCACGGCCTAGTAAGGCACGGCCTGGCAAGGCACGACGGGCCGTGTCGAGGCAGCCCACGAGTTGAGGTGCCGGTCCACGGCATGGCCCAGTTAAGTGATCCATGCCAAAACGGCCGGGCCAGCACGGCCAGCCCACAAAAAAAGGAGCCCAAATCAACGAAGATCTGCAAAAATGGGCACAATTTGCGGCCGCTGGTTGAACCAGCGGCCTCAGGTGTTCTGAGGGAGAGACTTACCACCAGAGCACGCTCAGTTTTGTGTTTGAAGATAAAACAAAACTATATTTGATATAAACTACAAAGAGGGTCGTGCTATGGCAGGCCACTGTGCTAGACCTCCGGCCCAAGCATGGCCTGCCGTGCGGGCACGTGCTGGCTCGGCACGAATTTTAACGGGTCAGGCCATGCTCGTGCTGTGCCAAATGGATCAGGCTTTGTGCCAGCTCATTTGTGCCAGCCCAGTTGCCCAGATCTATCGACATCACCGCTGCGCTCACACATGCAGATGAAGCCCTCCATGTCATCTACGCACGCCGCGGAGTGCAGACCAGACCTGTGTGCCCTCTTCATGCTTCCGCAGGCGCGGGGCACCAGCCATGCGCTTCCTCAGGCACCGCAGCAATGTGCCGTCGCATGCCTGCCATGAGATGCCACAACCGTGCGCCGTCTCGCGCTCGTCGCAGGACGCCACAGCCACCACGCGCAGCTGTCCCCACCACGGGCACGCTTGGGTTTGTGTTGCCAACTTGCCGAGGTCTTTCGCCGGCGAGAACTACTAGCGGACGAGCAGATCTGGCTGTTGAAGCGTCGGATCTTGAGCCGCTCCCAGCAGAACACAGACACCCACAACGTTCCTCTTCAACGGTGTCGCTTGCACAAATGCGGCTGTAAAACTGCGCTAATCTGCTGTTAGGGTCTCGCCGCCACCATCCCGGCTACCTGCGCTGGCTTCCGGTAGGTAGCTCTGACGGTGGCATGACTGAGGTGGGGAAAGGTGGGATGGCAGCGACTAGGGTTTCTGTTACTGCCCGTGTCGGCCCTTGGGAGCGAAGGGGGGCCTTGGCACCAATGGGATAATGTATTCAAAAAGGCGTCACCATGATGTGAACATCCCTCCAGCATTCGACAGATAGGGTTTAGTTACATGCCTCTGATGTGGTGGAGTGGACCAAAATTTATACCAGGCTGGCCCAAAACGAATAGCCATTCCCAGCCAGGTCAGCTGATCCAAACTGCTCCCAAACCGTTCTAGGCCAAAATGAATGAGCCCTAAATGATTATAAGTACAGACACATATGTAAACAAGTGATGGTATTCCATCAGATAATATATTCATAATTTAGGAGATTTATGAAAAAGTTTGTATCTACTGTTGTCAATCATCAGATGAGAAACAATCTAATGAGAGGTTTGCTCACGATCACACCAGTTAGGATCTGGATAGCAATCTCTTAGTTCACTTGAATCTGGGCAGGGGGATACTCTCCTAGTTTTTCTGTATGTTAAATTTCCTGGCATTCATCAGGACTTGAAAAGTTCATCAAAACTTTATGATATTGATCATGAAATTCCTTAGACCCTTTTAAACATATTCATAAAATTAGTAACTATAAAGCATACCTAAGCTATGTCTAAGTTATAGGATAATGAGTGCTCATAAAGAAAGTTGGCAAAGCCTAGTATTGATTATTATATTACCAACATAACATGATGTTATGTTAATTAATGAAAATGATATTACACTTTTCCTATGCTTTTTTGAAGTATTTTGAGAGATAGTTAAAGTGTGATATTTTTTGTTTAATTGACATTTTGAGGGGGAGAGTAGAACATCTCGTGATAATTAAGTTAGCCTTTTGGTCAATATTAGTTATCATGACAGAGTTATAATAGCATATTTTCATGGTTCATAGAATAATGAAGACTCTTCCAATAATCTCTCTTATAAAGAATAGGGATAAATTTTTAAAGTGTCTCAATAATGTGTTTAATATTTGTATTGAGATAAGTCCAAAATGAGCCAGTTTACTTGACAAAGTATAAGATACGAGGATAATAAAGATGATGTAATCACAATTTAATACTTTGATCTATTGAAGGTCAGTGAGTGTCTTTTTTAAACATTAAGTCAATAAGATCTATTATAATTGTTTATTGAGGATTTTGGTAGAACTTTGTTCAGGATTGAACCTCTGAAAGCTTATTTAAAAAACATTTACGTTATGAGCATGACTTAAAGTACTATATGCGCATGTGTGAGGAGTTTTGATGACCAAGTCATCTAAAGTAAAAGGTGTGTTGGTATTAAGTAAGAATGCACATAAATATCACCCTTGTGGGAGAGACGTATTGTAAAAAGCTCCAATCAAGTTTTTATTGTCAGCAATGGAAAAGTATTAACACTATTAGAATCAACCGGTTTCTTAAAAAACAAAATCTTAGGAGAAAAGGAAAAACAGTAAAAAAAAATATTTCCCTATGAAATACCTTAAAAAACTTTTAACGGCTTTTAAGGAAAATATTGATAAAAAAAGATAGTGTCCTAAGACCATACAGTAAAAACCGTAGAGAAATCTTTTTTCCCTACAAAACAAGTCTATAAGTAAAGTTTGTGGCCAAGTTAAAAAAAATAGCAAATTTGATATATTTTTGTAAACTTTAAAATATATCATTGATATGTTAATAACAGATAAAACTCTACAAGTGAATGACACATGAATTCGAATGACATATTTCAAATTTTATAAAATTATAATGACATATTTTAAATTAATCTTAAAAAAAAAAGACAACACCCACCAGCTATGCCACTGGCACTGCCCAACCATGTCGCCCGCCGTGGCGCCGCCGCTGCTGGTCGCCACCGCCGGCCTTGACATAGCCGCTCTGCTCCTCCGACCGCCGCACCACCGTGTGCCGTGCTGCTGTCCCTGTGATGCGAAAGAAAGAGAGAGGGATCGACGCTCGCCATCGCGGCCGCCGCCGGTCGAGGCCACCGAGCCCCGTCCACCACTACACCATCGCTCCACTATCCGCCGTGATGCCGTAGCCCGCCGCCCGTCGCTCCTCCGCCCGCCGGGCTGTTGGGGCCTTCCGCCCCTCGCCACCGTGGCCCATTGCCCATCGCTCCACCATCTGTCCCCCGCGCTGCCTGCCGCCCGCCTCGCCTTGCACCATCCACGTTGGACACCTGCCTCGCCTCACGCCTCCTGTTGAAGCGGCCACTCTAGTGCCGGCCGCTCGCCTCGCCTCGCGCCTCCCATCGAAGCCGCCGCCCTGGTGCCGGCCGCTCGCCTCGCCTCGCCTCGCGTTGGTCATGTTGCCGCCGTCAGCCGCTCGAGCTGCCGCTGCCACACTGCACACCGCCCGAGATGCTGCTGCCGCTCTGCCAACTGCCCTCCAAGCCGCCTGTCGAAGACGCGGCCAGCCTCTACAGCTTTTCTTAACTCTTGCCTCCTGCTGAGAGAGAGAAATGGGGAGAAAGAGGTACTAAAAGATAAGGGAGTGAGGAGAGAGGATGTGAGATTTTGAATCGCCTGGGCGGTTGGTTGTTCTCTAGGAAACTTTAAATAGCGTAGGGGAATGGTTTTGATTTCCTAAAGAATCTGAAAATCTCCTAGGGATAGATTTTAATTTCCTTAAAAGCCAGTTAAAGTCGTAGGGAACCATCCTCTTTTCCTATGATTTCTAGGTGTACTCCAGAGAAACTATCTTTTCTTAAGAGACATAATTAATAATTCTCTAGAGAAACTGAAGGATTTTAGTAGTGTACTCTAGTGTAATATCTTTATTGAGGGTATACTGCATTTGGATCAAAGGGTAGAATGCTTGAATTGATCTCGAGCTTTACTGTCACTAATCACGTCATAAAATTGTACCCTTGTCGGAGGTACTTTCCTAACCAACTAATGGTCGGTCCCAGGCCAAACCGTGCTATAAGAAGCGACTCTAACTCCCAGTGAAGTACCCCTCATGTTCTGATAACCATTTCTAAGTCAACCGTTGAGATTCACTACAAGAAAAATAGATCTTTAATCATTAAGTTTTAGTGACTAAGAAATTTGGTCATTAAAAATTATTAAATAATAACTAAAGTTTAATTTTTATTGTTGACATATATTTTTAGCGACCAAAATATATGTTTATTGGTTGATAAATACATTTAGTTACCAAAAGTTTTTTATCTACTATATAGTTTTAGTGACCAACATATCTAATTATATGTTATTATATACATATAGTGACAAAGTTTTAGTGACCAAAATATGAATAAGTTTTTTAATGACAAAATAATTATAGTAAATAATTTTACACATATAATGACTAAATATTTTGGTGACTAAAAATCATTTTTCTTGCAGTGATTGGTATTGGGTTGATCAGCCGTCAACCGTTGCAGGACCTCAGAGGATGACACCCATCACTGCCTGCTTCATCACGCAGGCATGGATATCTCCGGCGAGGAATTTCTTCAATCTGGTTAGATCTCTGTTGCTCAAGGTTATGTGATCAGGTGTTCACGTCATTAGGCTCATCACGCTAGAGTATCCTACAAAATTAGTACTCTCTCCATCTCAAAATAAATATTTTTTTGACTTTTTAAAATCAATAATTGACCAATATTCGTCTAATTCAAAATTTATGAAAAGATAAAAATGAGAAAGTCATGTTTAAAAGCATTTTTAGTAATAAAACAATTTATAATAAAAATAAATAATACTTCTAGAAACTTTTTGAATAAAATAAATGATTACGTTGAAGTCAGTTTAAAAAAATATTTATTCTGAGACGAAGAAAGTATGATTTTTTTCTAACAGGAACCAATGCATCCGCCTTTTTTTCTGAATGTGGTCATCCGGCGTCATATCAAAGTTTTCAATAGCAATTTGGTGATATGTAAGTCTTGCAGTGCTTATTAATTGTTACTCCCTTTATTTTTTTAATTAATGTTACCGTTGATTTTTAAATTCAACTTTGATCATTTGTTTTATTTAAAAAATTTGCTCAAATGTGTAAAATTTTAAGTTGTGATTCAAATAACTCTAATGATAAATCAAATTATATCAAAATATATAAAATTTATTATTTTTTTAATAAGACGAATGGTTAAAGTTAAATTTAAAAATCAACGGCAACGGAGAAAGTCCATGTTTACATATAAACCAGGTGCACTCTCATTTTTAATTTCAATTTTAATTATTTATCTTGTTCAAAAAAATTTAATAATTATTATATATTTTTTATAATTTACTTTATTATTAAAAATATTTTAATCATATTTTATAACTTTATATATTTAAATTTATGTTTTAAATAAAATAAATAATTAAAATTAATATTAAAAATCGATAATAATTAAAGAATAGAATGGCACTGTAATGAATGTTGGAACTATCCATGTTGATTGAACGTTGAGCGTCAATTCGCTGGAGGACATGACGGTCTGCGTGCACGCTCAGCGGATCGGCGCACCGACAAGTTAGCGTGTGCACAGTGCTTGGATCCAAACATGTGGACGAGCTCAGCACGTACGGGCATGTAGGGTTCAGTGACAGGTGATCCTGCGTGCACACGTGACGTGGAGCCTGAGAGGTTTACAGGGTTGTGTGGCTATTAAATTGGTGTAATGAGGTTGAGTGCTGTGCTGCTGAAAACCCTAGTGTTATAACGTTCTGATACTGTTCATCTTCTCAGACGAGCAGTGCCTTGTGCATCGTGTAATCGTGTATATGCTGGCTGCTTAGAAAAACTGAGTTGGGCCAACAATAAAATCATAGTCGTATATCTGAAGGCCAAATGACTCTTGTCTCACGGTATTGTGGTGCGTTCCTAGATCTATATTCTCACCGCCCCGGATGTCCTCCAATCTGCCTAGTTGCTCTTCTTATTTGTTGCTCTATTTTAATGATGTGCAGGTTGATAAGAACAATAAAGCATCTGATTATTTTATTAGAACTATTGATAAAGACAATAAAATCATCTTATCGTATTATATTGGAACTTAAAATTGTTTGGCTGTGCGACACAATTAAGATGAGTAAGTTATTGTGGCATCAGAGTAGTTTAAAGCAGTGCAGTGCAACACGGTAAAAACATCTTGGATTCTCTCAAATGAATCGTTTAAACTAAAGGTGAGTACTGCATAACGTATTTAGCAAGCTCTAATGTTATTTAAGAATACTATAGATCATACTTATTCGACAATGCTAAGAATTAGGCGCATGTCTTAGTTTTGCAATGGTCTATCGATGAGCTCTAATTTAAGTAAGTGAGTTGTTGAATTCTGAGTAATACTGGAGCTGTGCTCGTATACTTTTACATCAGTGCCAACTGTTGCAGCACATCTTTACTATCTAAATCAGCTCGATTTCGTGACACGGCGTTGTTCCACGTCACCTTTATTAATTTCAACCGTTAGATGAAAGCAAAATTTAATCAGAATCGTCCACTGCGAAATCACCGTGAGCTGTTGACGCCGGGTTCCAGAATCTTCGTGTCTTGACAGGTCTACCTCCGGCTCCCAGAGCCTCACCGCCTGCGCCAAGCCCAACTCACCGCCGCCGCCCCTTGCTACCGGTACGGTCAGGACCAACCCGCTGCTCCCTACTCCCAGTACCGCCGCGACCATCTGCTTCACACCTTGATGGACAAGTAGACTGACTTGGTGTTCCTTCGCTACCTCCTCTCGCTTCTGTGCTTCCTTGTATCCCGACAACGCTAGCGTGCCATCAAGGCCACCCCCGTCCTCCACCTCCGCGTCACCACACTCAATCGCGACCTGCAGCTCTCTATGCTCCAACATTCACGGCACGTTGGCATGCTTCGACTCATTGATGGCTCCTTCCTGCCTGCTTCACGAGCAACAACCTCCTGTTGTCAGTGAAAGCTAGCAGCGAGAAGCATGGAGGCATACAGGTTGCGTGTGAGGTCACCCAATTTTTTATCTTTGGACATTGCAGGTAAATATAATGTAGCATCGATGCTTAGTGATTCGATATTGATTATTGGGGTGACTGCTTGGGACCATACTCTCCCTGATGTGAAGGAAAGTAACTATAATGGACTGCACCTTGAATGTTCGATGAAATGCCTCACTAATTGTAGTGTTTTTGACAACTCTATTGTTATACATCCGTCTCAGATTGCAGAAGTGAAATGGACAAAGCGTCATCCACTGGCTCATAATTTCGTGTTAAGTGCTATCTTATGCCATTTATGTTTCATTGTTATAGAAATTTGAATACATTGACAGGCTTATAGCACAATATATTGAGTTCATGTTATTTTAAACCTATGTGATGATGTAGAGTAGTTTGCTTGCAACTTGTAGCCACTACTTGAGTATAAATACAAATATGACTAATCCGAGGACTGGGTATGATACTATTCTTACAGTAACAATGTTAAAAAATATATATATTACATCCTTTTAAATTGTAAGGTACTTAGTTTCATTATTAAGATGCCATTGTACAGATTAGACAATTTCTATAATCATGACGCTGAAAACTAGTATCATGCACAGAGTTGCATTCTGACAATCGATGAACTTACTTCACACAATCATATATGTTTCTTAGAGCACGGAGATATCTAGGACTTTAGAAATTCACGGCCATTCATAACCTTTGTGCCATGTCTTTTGTTTCGTCCCATTTGACTCTATTTTTCTGCTATTACCTGTATACATGAAGCTGATGTTCAAGGAACTTGATGTACATCATGGAAACAAAGGTCAGATTATGATTCTGATAAATAGGAAATAAAGATGAGAAAATAGGACAAACTGTATGATGTGACT